>JAULBY010019120.1:159144-383685 GCA_032358315.1 Ophiocytium majus | reverse complement strand
GGACATTCGGTCCTTTACCCCCTGCTGAACGCCCTGTTCGTCGAAATGGCCACCGAGGACCAGAAAGCGGTGTACAGCAATGTTTTCACGGTGGCTAATCTGCTCGGCGCCGTGGTGACCACCCCGCTATTGGGGCTCATCGGCGACGTGGCAGGGTTCGGCGCCATCGCCGGGGTGTTGGGAGTCACGGCCGTGGTCAGCGTGTTTCTGGTGAGGAAGCGGTTTCCCCGGCCCGGTGCCAGGCCAGCAGAAGATCGACCATCCGCCCGTAGCTCCTGACCCCGTCGGCCTGGCCCTGGCTCTTCAGGTACAGATCGTTCACCGTCCGGGCCGCTTCCATCACCGGCCCTTTGAACCGCTCCCAATACGCAAAGCTGGCTTTCCAGTCCTGTCGAACCCCGGGATCCAGGGTTTCCAGGACGCGCCGCCAAGCGGCTTGTCCCGCCGGACCGGTCCCTTCCAAGGCTCCGGCAACATACAGCAGCGCCGAGCCCTGGGCAGAATAGGCCAGGGCCGGGTCAGGGTCGTTGACGAGGACCAAGAACGCCAGGTAGTTGGCTTCGTCTTCCCGGGCCCAGCCCCTCAGGTGGGCTGCCTCGTGGGCTGCGGTGAACGGCAGCTGCCAGTCCCCGGGGCCGGTGTTCACCAGGGGCTCGCCCGTATGGGGGATGCAGATTCCGGCCAGCCCGAGCCAAGACATGACCTCGGGGAACGGAACGGCCTTGGGGTCGCCGTACCGGCCGGCCAAGAGGGGATCGGCCGCTCCTGCCCTTTCCCAGGCCCGGGAGACGGCAGACCGGAACCCCGGGCCGGCCCAGTCCGGCCGGGCTGCCTGAGCTCTGTCCCTCAAAGCGGAAACGGGCTCTGCCAGCCGGACCGCCAGAGCCTCCAGGTCGGCCACGGACCCACCTTCGACTGTGTAACCATGGTTCTCGGCCCAGCTCAGACGCTGGTAGTTGAGGCCCCACCCCAGGACAAACCAGGCTACCAGGACGGAAATCAAGGCGGCAGAGAGACCCAGGGCCCGGAGCGGGGGCATGAGAAAGAAGAAGGACAGAGCTCCGGCGGCCAGCAATGCCGCCACTACCGGAGCCAAGGGAAACGGGACCAAGCCGACAAGCCGGGACCAGGGCCCCATGAGAAGGGGGTAGATTCCGCGGCTGTACCAGGCCTCGACGGTGGGGGGGGACAGACCTGCCAGCAACCACAGGCCCACGGCCAACGGTCCTGAAGCCAGGGCGGCCCAGAAGAGCGCTTTCATCGGCCCCCCTGGCTCATCCGCGCCGGTGAGGGGCCTGGAGAACCCGGCAGGTACCGTCGGCTTGGCCCAGATACGCAGTGGCGGCCCGCCCTGCGAACAGCCCCACTTCAAAGACTCCGGTGATCAGCTTCAGTTCCTTCTCCACGGCGGCGCAGTCCACGGGCTCGGCAAAGGTCAGGTCGAGGAGAAGGTGACCGTTGTCGGTGACCACGGGACCGGCCTTGCCGCGGCCGTACCGGAGCACGGCAGTGGCGCCGAGGGCCTCGCAGGCCCGGATGACGGAGATCCTCGCCATGGCGTGGACCTCCAGGGGAACAGGGTACTTGGTTCCTAAATGGGGCACGGCTTTGCTCTCGTCGGCGATGATGACAAAGGTCCCGCTGGCATCGCAGACGATTTTTTCTTGGAGCTGGGCGCCGCCGCCGCCCTTGATACAGTTCAAGGCCGGGTCGAGTTCGTCGGCGCCGTCAAGGTACAAATCGAGGCGGCCGTCGATGGCCGGGTCGCCGAGGGTCCGGACGGCGAGCCCTTCTTGCTGGCAGAGGATTTCGGTGTCGAACGAAGTGGGAACCACCAGCAGGCCGGCAAGCCGTCCCGCCCGGTAGAGTTCCCCCGTTTTTTTAATGGCCCAATAGGCCGTGCTGCCGGTGCCGAGGCCCAGCTTCATGCCAGGCTTGACCAGGTCGAGGACGGCCTGTTCTCCGGCGGCTTTTTTTCCAAGGTCTTGGGGAGTCATGGGGCCAGCATAAATCAACGGCCGCGTTTTTCCCAGTACTGAAACATCTTCTCGCCCATCTCTTGGACCACATCCCGGCGTTCGAGGAAGGCCCGGTAGTCCAGGGCATCCTGGGGATCGAGGAATAATTGGTAGGGCCGGAGTTTAAACGCCCTGGCCAGGGACTCTACCTTGACGGCCGCCGGCCATTTGAACCCGGCCTCGATGTCGCCGATGTAGCTGACCGAAAGTCCGGCCCGTTCGGCCAACTCGGCCTGGGACCAGCCCAGCTTGGTTCGAAGGGCCTTTACGTTCATCGCCAGGCTCCGGTGGAGTTCGGTCATGCCTCATGGTAGGACAGGAGTGGAAACGGGACAAACGTCTGAAAGCGGTCCCCAGGGATGCTCAAAGCGGGATCGGCGAACTCGGAAAAAAAGTGTTACCTTGGAGCTATGGAAACCATCGACCTCACCACCCATTTCTCGGTCAGCGCCGCCAAGCTCTACAAAGCCTGGCTTGATCCGGTCCACCACCCGGCCATGTCCTTCGGAACCGAGGCGGAATTCGACGTCCAGGTCGGCGGAGCCCACTCCTCCGGCGACGGGTACATTTCCGGAGTCTTCGAGGAACTGGTTCCCGGAGAGAAGATCGTCATGACCTGGCGGACCACCGAATTTGCCGACGACCAGCCCGACAGCCGGGTCGAACTCCACTTCGCCGACGCGGACGAGGGCTCCACCCTCCGTCTGGTCCACACCGGACTCCCCGACGAACAGGTGCCGACCTACCGGGACGGCTGGCATGAGTTCTATTTCGAACCGATGAAGGTCTACTTCGGAGGCTGAGGTGCCGCCGGTCAGCGGTAGGCGGCGAGCACCTTGTTCAGCTTGTCCCTGCCGATGATCTTCAGGAAGCTGGCGAGCCGGGGTCCCTGGTCTTTTCCGACCAGGGCCTGGTACATCACCTTGTAGAAGTCCTTGGTATCGATGCCGGCGTCGCCAGCGACGACGTAAATCCTGTCGTTCAGGGCCTTTTCGTCCAGGGTGTCCATCTCGTTGTCGATGACAGCGAGAAGGCCCTTCACGGCCTTCGCCGCTTCGGGGGACAGAGCCGAAGCCGCCGACCCCTCGGCTTTCAGCCGGAAGGTGAAGTCCTCGGGGGCGAACTGGTTCACCCAACGCCAGGCGCATTCGGCCCGCTGGCGGAGCCGGGCCGCCTGGCCGGGCTTCAGGTCGGCGAACGCCGCCAGGGTCCGGTCGATGTCGCCGTCGTAGGTCTGGAGCAGGGTCGACAGGTGGCGGATGGTCACCTGGTAGGGCATTTCGGCCTCGGGCTTGTCGACCTGGCTCAGCTCGTAGATCCGGCTCTGCTTGGCCTTGTCCTTCTCGTTGGCTTCCTGGGCACCATAGTAGATGCGCTCGCACTTGTCGTAGTCCTCGTAAATTTTGAGGACGTCGAGGTCAAAGCTGATGTCGAACTCGGCGTTGGGCCGGGTGCCCGCAAAAAGGAACCGGGTCAACTCAGGGGTGTAGACCACCAACACGTCGTCGATGCCGATCACCTCGCCGCTGGACGAACTGATTTTTCCCCCGCGGCCCTTGATGCTGATGAAGTCGTATTTGAAGGTGACGGGCGCTTCGCCTCCAAAGACCTGGACGGTGAGCTTGGCCGTATCGAAACTTCCCCCGGCGGAATGGTGTTCCTTGCCGGCGGGTTCGAAGTCGACGCCTTCCTTGACCCAGCGCATGGGCCAGTCGATCCTCCAGGGCAGTTTGGCCCCTTTGGAGATCCTCAAATCGATCACTTCTCGGTTGCCGCAGTCAGGACACGAGTACCCCAGGTTCCATTCACCGTCCCAGGACTCGATGGCGGTGTTGTCCTTGTGGCACTTCTCACAGAACACGGAAACGGGCCACCAACCGGCTTCCAGGGGTTCGGTGCGGTGGGCGTCGAGGGTGGCCCGGATTTCTTCTTTGTGGTTCAAGGCATGGCGGATGCCCTCGGCGTAGTAACTCTTGGCGTAGCGCTCGGCCTGGTAGATGTACTCCGGCTTGACGCCTACCAACGGGAGCAGGGCCTCGAGGTCTTTTTCGTTGCCACGGGCGTAGTTTTCGGCCCGGCCCAGGGTGTCGGGGACCAGGGTGATGGGCATACGCAGGTACTGGGCCAACAATTCCGGCTGGGGCATGTTCTTGGGAACCTTGCGGAACACGTCGTAGTCGTCCCAGCTGTAAATGAACCGGACGGTCTTGCCCCGGTCGCGCAGCGCCCGGACCACCAGTTCGGTGGAGATGATCTCCCGGAAGTTGCCGATGTGGACCGTCCCCGACGGGGTGATGCCCGAGGCGCAGGTGTACACGGGCTTGTCTCCCTTCTCGCGGAGGACTTTTTCGGCGTTCAGGTCGGCCCAGTGGCCCGTGTTCAAGGTTTCCATAGGAACAACAGTTTACTGATGCGGCGGTTTTGGGGGAAGGGGTCTCCAGGTCATCCGGAACAACAAGTCCCGTCCGTAGTTGCCGAATCCGCCTCCATAGAGGGTCAGACCGCCCGGGTGGGTCCCCGAGGAAGGGGCAGAAATCCGGAAGGTGAAGGCCGGCCGACGGAGGTCGTAGTCTCCGAGGGTCCGGTCAGAGGCCCGGAGTCCGTCGAGCCAGGTGCCCAGGGCATCGATGCGGAGCACCTTCCGGACCCCGTACTGCCCCACCCCGGGGTTCCACCAAGCCGGGGTGAACCGGCCCCTCCGGTCGCCGAAGTCCCCTGGGCAGGTCCACCCGGCGGCCAGGATGCCGTTGAGCCAAAACTCCTGGTCCGACGGCCAGTCGGAGTTGATGCCGGGGGCCTCAGACCCGAGTTCCAGGACCACTTCGAGGGCCGTCGGTTCCTGGCTGCGGAGAAGGTGGTTGGGCACCCGGTACTCCACATACCCGCCGCCGAACCAGAGGATGCCGGCGTTGACCCGCTCCGGGTCGTGGAAGTACCGGGGGTCGTCGAACCGGCCGATGACCTTTTCGGCGGTCGCAATGCCGCAGGTGGGGTCGGCTTGGATGTCGGAATAATGGCCCACCGGGACCTCGACCTCGTGGCAGGGTTCCGTGGCGGCGGCCGACGAGAGGTCGACGGCGAGCCTGTCCACGGCCAACCGGCACACCTTGTGGTGGGCCCTGCCCTCGAGGACCCTCTCGCTGGTCACCAGGCCGCCCTCCTCCAGCTTGCGGACATGGAAGGTGAGGATGGCGTTGGAGAGGCCCACTTCCTCGGCCAGGGTTTTCAGGTTCCGGGGGCCCTGGTTCAGAAGTTCGAGGATCTGCAGGCGAACCGGGCTGGCCAAGGCGGTGAACGTAGCCAGTCCTGTCCCCAGGGAAAGTTTTAAGTCGGGCATAATTTTACCTTGATGTGAATTCGTTCTGCCGGTCAAGTCCGGAATTGACAGAGGACACCCGCAGGGCTAAGATCTATTTTAGTATTTGTGTTTCTATTTCATATATAAATTAATTAGAGGAAGACACCTATGGACACTCTGACACTCCGGACCGGCCGCCCCGGCCCGACCATCGAGGCGGCCGTCTACGGCCATTTTGCCGAACACCTGGGCCGTTGCGTCTACGAAGGCCTTTGGGTGGGCGAAGACAGCCCCATTCCCAATACCAAGGGCCTTCGCAACGACGTGGTGGCGGCCCTCCGGGCCCTCAAGGTGCCGGTCCTGAGGTGGCCGGGGGGCTGCTTCGCCGACGAGTACCATTGGAAGGACGGCATCGGCCCCCGGGAACAGCGGAAACGCATGGTCAACACCCACTGGGGCGGCTTGGTCGAGGACAACGCCTTCGGAACCCACGAGTTCCTCGAGCTCTGCGACCAGATCGGCTGCGAGCCCTACATCAACGGCAACGTCGGATCGGGCACCGTGCAGGAAATGAGCGAGTGGATGGAGTACCTCACCTTCGATGGAGACTCTCCCATGGCCCGGCTGCGGGCCGCCAACGGACGGGAGAAGCCCTGGAAGGTGAGGTTCTTCGGGGTGGGCAACGAAAGCTGGGGCTGCGGGGGGAACATGCGCCCCGAGATGTACGCCGACCTCTACCGCCGGTACCAGACCTTTGTCCGCAATTACGGTGACAACAAGGTCCACAAAATTGCCTGCGGTGCCAACGTCGACGACTACCGGTGGACCGAGGTCCTGATGAAGGAAGCCGGACGGCACATGGACAGCCTCACCCTCCACCACTACGCCTGGGGCCCGGGCCCCGACTGGCTCGACAAGGGAACCGCCACGGGGTTTCCGGTCAGCGAATGGCAGGTCATCCTCAAGAACGCCCTGCGCATGGACGAGCTCATCACCCGGCACAAGACCGTCATGGACCAGCACGACCCGGCCCAGCGCATCGGTCTCATCGTCGACGAATGGGGAGCCTGGTACAAGGTGGAGAAGGGCACGAACCCCGGGTTCCTCTACCAGCAGAACAGCATCCGGGACGCCCTGGTGGCCGGCATCACCCTGAACATCTTCCACAAGCATGCCGACCGGGTGAGGATGGCCAACCTGGCCCAGATGGTCAACGTCCTCCAATCGGTGGTCCTCACCGACAGGGAGAAAATGCTCCTGACCCCGACGTACCACGTGCTGAGGATGTACCAGGGACACCAGGGCGCCCGGGTCCTCGACCTCGACCTGGACTCCGACCGACTCCCAGGCTCCCCAGACCTGCCGAGGTTCTCGGCTTCGGCCTCGGTGGACGCCGAAGGAACCGTACGGATCAGCCTGTGTCACCTCGATCCTGAGGCGCCGGCAGCTCTGTCCCTCCGGCTCCCCCCGGAGACCAAGTCCGGCCGGCTGACCGCCGAGGTGCTCACAGCACCGACCATGGACGGACACAACACCTTTGAGCGTCCCGATGCCGTGGTTCCCCTGGAATTCACGGCCTTCACCGCCTCTTCGGAAGGCCTGGAACTCACCCTTCCCGCCCGGTCGGTCACCGTGTTGACCTGGAGAAAGTAACATGAACGCAACTGTGCGCTTGGACAAAGAATTCACCGTCGGACCGGTGGATAAAAGGCTTTTCGGGTCGTTCATTGAGCACCTGGGCCGGGCCGTGTACGGCGGTCTCTACGAACCGGGCCACCCCAGCGCCGACGCGAACGGCTTCCGTCAAGACGTTTTAGACCTCGTTCGCGAACTCAACGTGCCCTTGGTGCGCTACCCGGGGGGGAACTTTGTCAGTTCGTTTCTCTGGGAAGACTCGGTTGGCCCGGTCGGAAACCGGCCCCGGCGGCTCGACCTGGCTTGGAAGGCCGTGGAGCCCAACCTCTTCGGCCTCAACGAATTTATGGCCTGGACCAAGGCCGCCGGCACCGAGGCCATGATGGCCCTGAACCTGGGCACCCGGGGCATCGAGGCGGCCAGCAACCTTGTCGAATACTGCAACCACCCCGGCGGCTCCGCTTGGTCAGACCTGCGCCGCAGCCATGGGGTGATGGCCCCCCACAACATCAGACTCTGGTGCCTGGGAAACGAGCTGGACGGCCCCTGGCAGGTCGGTCAGAAGACCCCCGACGAGTACGGGCGCCTGGCCTTCGAAACTGCCAAGGCCATCAAGCTCTTTGATCCCACCCTGGAACTGGTGGCCGTCGGCTCGTCCCACCGCCGGATGCCCCTGTTTCCCCAGTGGGAGGCCACGGTCCTGGAACACTGCTACGACAAGGTCGACTACATCTCCCTCCATGAATACTACGCCAACCGTGAAAACGACCTGCCGACCTTCCTGGCCAACTCCCTGGGGATGGACCAGTTCATCGACACCGTGGCGGCCACCTGCGACTTTGTCCAGGCCAAAAAACGGGGAACCAAGAAGATCCAGCTCAGCTTTGACGAATGGAACGTGTGGTTCCATTCCAACGAAGCCGACACCAAGCTGGAGCCCTGGACGGTGGGGCCGTCCCAGCTCGAGGATGTGTACACCTTCGAGGACGCCTTGGTCGTTGGAACCCTGATCAACAGCCTGTTGCGGCACGCCGACCGGGTGAAGATTGCCTGCCTGGCCCAGTTGGTGAACGTCATCGCGCCCATCATGACCCGCAACGGCGGTCCGGCCTGGAAGCAGACCATTTTTTGGCCCCTGTTCCACGCCTCGAAATACGGCCGAGGGACCAGCCTTCAGGTGAAAACCGCCGGAGACTGCTACGACAACCCGACGTTCGGCGATGTGCCGTTCCTCGACGCCTCGGCCGTCCTGGCCGAGGACGGCCTGAGCCTGACGGTGTTTGCGGTCAACCGCAGCCCCGGACAGCCCCTGGTCCTCGACTTCCGTTTCGCCGGCTTGGAACACCTGAAGCTCCGGAGCCATACGGTTCTCCACCACAAGGACGCCAAAGCCGTCAATGACGAGCGGCATCCCCATGCCGTGACCCCGGTCGAGCGGCCGGTGGGTGCCGAGACGGCCCTGCCTGCCCTGTCGTGGAACGTGCTGAGGTTCGAGGCCTAAACCGCAGCCTCGAAGGCCACGGCCTGCCCCGTCCGGTTCGACTCGAACGCCGCCTCCATGAGCAGAAGGATGCGGCGGACTTCGCTGTTCTTCACAGCGGGCTCGGCCTGACCACGGACCGCAGCGGCGAAGTTTCGGTAGAAGTCGGTCACGTCCGAGGACACCCGGGGCAGCGGCAGCCGGACCTCCCCGGCCTCGGTCCGGGGTGCCATGGTCTTGGTCAGCCCGGCCCCCGCCACCATGGGCTGGGCGTCGCCTTCGGTCCCCGCGGCCACAATCTGGCCGTTGAGGCTCCAATCCTGGATGACGGCAGTACCGTTGATCCCCTCGGCCACCCACAGCGGCAGGGGCTGGAAGTGCCGGGTTCCGACCTCCACCAGCGAGCTCTGTCCCCCTTCCCAGGTCAGGAACAAGTGGAAGCCTTCGTCCACCTCCTGTCCAGTGGGATAATTCATCTTGCAGTACACCTGGGTGATCCGTCCGGGGAAGAGGAACACCAGCCGGTCGAGCAGGTGGACCCCCCAGTCAAGCATCATGCCGCCTCCGTGGCGGGCCAGCTTCCTCCAGTCGCCGGGAATCCCCCGGGACCCGAGGACCCGGGTTTCGAGGTGGAAGACCCGGCCCAGGGTCCCGGCCTCTAGGATGGCCTTCACTGTCAGGTAATCTTCGTCCCAACGGCGGTTCTGATGGACCATGAACAGCTTTTTCGTGGAATGGGCGGCGGCGGTGATGGCGTCGAACTCGGCGGTGTCCAGGGTCACGGGCTTTTCGCAGATCACATGTTTTCCCGCCTTCATGGCGGCGATGGAGAGGTCTTTGTGGCTGTTGTTGGGCGTGGCCACGAGGACAACGTCTACGGCCGGGTCGGCCAGGACGGCGTCAAAGGTGGGGTAGGCCCGGATCCCCTCGTCCCGGGCCAGGTTCTGCCTCTCGGCCCGGAGGTCGAAACTTCCGACCACCAAGAACTCGGACACGGTACGGAGCTTGCGCAGGTGCTCGTGGCCCATGCCGCCGAGTCCGACCAGGGCAAGGCCGAGCGGTTTGGGGACAGAGCTCACAGGTCCACCGCCCTGCCCGTCCGGGCCGAGGCGTACACCGCCTCGAGGATACGGGTGGTCACCAGGGCCTGACGGGGGAGGACCAGGGGAGGGGCCCCGTTCTGAAGGGTGTCGAGCCAGCCCCGGGCTTCGAGGTCGGCGGGCTTGAGTTCCAGCCCCCCGAAGTAGGCTGCGCCGGCCCCTACGGACAGGGTTTCCTCGAGGAGGGCGCCGTGGGCGGCCCGGTTGAACACCAGTTTGCCGTCGCCGAGGATCTCGGCGCCGCCCCTGGTGCCGCACAGTGTCGTCGCCGCCTCCCGGGGATAGAGCATGTTCAGAATCCAGCTGGCTTCGAGGTAAACGGTGGCTCCGTTCTGCATCTGGATGAACCCGAAGGCCGAATCCTCCACCTCGTAGGCATCCGGGTCCCAGGGGCCCCAGGCGTTCCCTTCGGTTTGGTCGGTCAGTTTGGCGTACACCGAGCCGGTGACCCGGGCGGGCTTCCAGTTGTCCATGGTCCACAGGGTCAGGTCGAGGGCGTGGGTGCCGATGTCGATGAGGGGGCCTCCGCCCTGCTGGGCCTTGTCCTGGAACACCCCCCAGGTGGGGACGGCCTTGCGCCGGATGGCGTGGGCCTTGGCAAAGTAAACCTCGCCGAGCTGGCCGGCCGCGCAGGCGGCCTTGAGCGTCTGGACTTCGGACCGCAGCCGGTTCTGGTATCCGACGGTGAAGTGTTTCCCCGCCTTCTCGGCGGCTTCGACCATGGCCAGGGCGTCGGCCCCCGTGGCCGCCATGGGTTTTTCTACCAGCACGTGCTTGCCGGCGGCGAAGGCGGCGATGGTGATGGGCGCGTGGCTGTTGTTGGGAGTCAGCACGTGGACGGCATCGAGGCTCCCGTCGGCCAGGAGTTTCCGGTAGTCGGTGTGGACCGAGGCACCGGGAACCCCAAACTGCTTGGCGGCCGAGGCTGCCTTGACCTCGTCGATGTCACAGAACGCCGTGAGTTCGCACCGGTCAGCCAACCGGGTCAAGGCCGGAAGGTGCTTGGCCAAGGCGATGCCGCCGCAGCCGATGATGCCAATGTGTTGTTTACGGGGTCTCACAGGTTCTTCCCTCCCTGCTGGACCATGCCGGCCTTGGCGAAGTGAACGTCCTTAGGCGCGATGGGGCTCAGGGAGACCGGGACATTGGGACAGGTATCGGCGATCTGCACCCGGGGCGCTGCCCACCTCACGCCGTTGAGGATCACCTTTTGGACGGTCTCGTTGTAGTAGGTCGGGTACGTCTCATGGCCGGGCCGGAAGTAAAAAATCCGCCCCTGGCCCCGGGTCCAGGTGCAGCCGGACCGGAAGACCTCTCCCCCTTCGAACCAGCTGACGAAAACCAGCTCGTCCGGGACGGGAATTTCAAAGCGCTCGCCGTACATTTCTTCGTAGGGGATCTCAAAGTAGGGCCCCAATCCCGCCGCGATGGGATGGGAGGGTTCCAAGACCCAGATGCGTTCCAGTTCTTCGGCTTCCCTCCATTTCAAGGAGCAGGAGGTCCCCATGAGCCGGCGGAAGATCTTCGAGTAGTGTCCCGAATGGAGCACCACGAGGCCCATGCCCTCGAGGACCCGGCGCTGCACCCGGTCGACGACGGCGTCATCGACCTTGTCATGGGCCATATGGCCCCACCAGACCAAGACATCGCAGGCGGCCAGCCGTTCTTCGGTCAGTCCGTGCTCCTTCTGATCGAGAGTGGCCGTCGAAACCTCAAGGACGGCATCGGTCCGCAGGGCGGCGGCGAGCACCTGGTGGATGCCGTCAGGATACACCGCCCGGACGGCCTCGTGTTCTCGCTCATGGACAAACTCGTTCCAGATAATGACAGTAATCTTAGCTTGCATCACACGCTCCTCAGTCCATATTCCGGCGATTTCTGCGGTTTCACAACGGGATTTGGTACCAAGAATCTTTCATGTATGCTAATTTTCTTAGATGCAGAACTCCGCCGAAGAACTCCGGAGGCGCCTCAGGGAGGCCTATCAAGCTCTGTCTCTCCCGGGGGCGAGAATCCGGATTCCAACTCCCCACCGTCTGGTGACCGGCCTCGAAGAGGGCCATTTCCACCTCCGGGCCGAGCTTTTTGTCCAGAACCAAGCCGGCACCCGGTTCCGGTTTCCCAACGAGATCCTGGACCTGGCACCCGGGGAGATCCTCATCATCCCGGCCAAGGTGCACCACGCCGAGACCATCCTCGAGGACGGCAGTCCCTTCCGGAACGTCGTGCTCTACGCCACGGAAAACGCCCTGTCGTGCCACCTGGCCGATCGGGGGCCTGCGGGGTTGCCGAGGATCGCCTATCCGGAAACCTTGGTGGGACCGGGGTGCGGCCGGGTGACGGGTTGGCTGGAAGACGCGGTGGAGACCACCCGGGAATTCGGCAACCCGGAACCGGCTGTCCACCTGGTCCGGGCTATCCTTGGTCTGACCCTCACCATGCTCGACCATCCCGGATCCCGGGGGGAGAACGAGCCGCTGCCCGTGGTCCGGTGCCGCCGGATGATCCACGAAGACTTGGGCGACCCTCAGCTTTCGGTAGCTTCCTTGGCTCTGCGGCTGGGCTGCAGTGCCGATTATCTTTCCCACTTGTTCCGGACCGTCCGGGGCCAGAAATTGACAGCCTACATCGAAGAACTCCGGATGGACCGGGCCGTCGAACTCCTGTCCAAGACCACCCTCTCCTGCAAGGAAGTGGCCTGGGCCTCGGGCTACGCTAACCAGAGCTACTTCATCCGGTGTTTCCGGCGCCGGTGGCAGACTTCCCCCGGTTCATGGAGACAAACCCCGCCCTTGACCGGCCGCCGGGGCCCTCCTATTCTGCCTGGATGAACGCGTTGAAAACCAACGAGGAACACCTCGTCTTCCTCAAAACCCTTTCGGCTCTGAAAGTGCGGTTTGCCCTCGACTGGGCCGCTGGCCACCCCGGCACAAGCTTCTCCCAAGCCCTGGTCGGGAAGACCTTTTTCGTCAACCTGGGGGCCTGGCACCGGGGAGAGATCTATGATCATCCGGAGGTCGAAGGCTCCGCACAGGAGGCTTGGCAGGCCTTTCTGACCAGGGCGGACGCCCTCCAGCACACCTCCGGAGCCGAAGCGGCCATCCTGGCCCTCCTTCCCCCGGACCAGGACTACTTTGTCCCCCGGGTCGCCCGGGACCAGGCGGAACTCCACCATCCGGTGAAAGGACTAGCCGCCCGGTCCGGCTGTCTGTGGACCCTGGCGGTCCCGGGAGCTCTGTCCCTCCCCGAGGACCCGGCAGCTCCTTCGGTTCTGGAGTTCCACATCGCCAACCACCGGTACCCCGAAAGCTTCCTCAAGGAGCCGGGGAGCGTCACTGCGGAACTCCGGGCCCTCGCCCTCCGGGCCCGGAGCCTGGGTTTCACCGGCATCGGCACCCGGACCTGGCTCAACGACGTGCCGGCCTGGCTCGACTGCTTTCCCCCGGTCTGGTCCCAGCGCCTGACGCCCCGGGACCAGAACGCCGTGGGCGGCCACCTCGGCTGCTGGGGCCAGACCGTCACCGCCCGCCAGACCCTCTCCTCCCACGCCGACCGGTATATCCGAGCCAACAAACGCTTTGAGTTCGCCATGCGCGCCAGCTGGATGACCGTGGAAGAAGCCCTGGCCTAGCAACCAGCCGGACAAAGAAAAAGGGCACCCGAAGGTGCCCTGTTGTTCGAAAATTCAGAATAGCTAAAGTCGACGGGATTCGGGTGATCCGGCTAAGTCGCAGGGAGAGCGAGGACCACAGGCGTACAAGAGTACGCCGAGGACCGCAGCCGACCGAGACGACGCCGGGCGTTCGAAGCCCGAGACTTTACATCATGTCCATGCCGCCCATGCCACCCATTCCGCCGCCGCCGCCGCCGGCGGGAGCGCCCTTCTTCTCGGGCAGGTCGGTCACGGCGCACTCGGTGGTCAACAGCAGACCGGCAATCGAGGCGGCGTTCTGGAGGGCGGAGCGGGTCACCTTGGCGGGGTCAATGATCCCGGCCTTCATCATGTCGACCCATTCCATCTTGGCGGCGTCGAAGCCCCAGCCCTTCTTCTCGGACTTGGCCTTGTCGGCAATGATGGCGCCGTCGACGCCGGCGTTGTTGGCGATCTGGCGGATCGGTTCTTCCATGGCCCGGCGGGCGATCTTGAAACCAATCTTTTCTTCTTCGCTGAGCATCGAAACGTCAGCCTTCTCGAGGGCCTGGGCGACCTGGACGAGGGCCACGCCGCCTCCGGGGACGATCCCTTCTTCGAGGGCGGCCCGGGTGGCCGACAGGGCGTCTTCCACACGGTGTTTCTTTTCCTTGAGCTCGACTTCGGTGGGGGCACCGACGTTGATCACGGCCACGCCGCCGGCGAGCTTGGCCAGGCGTTCCTGGAGCTTTTCGCGGTCGTAGTCGCTGGTGGTTTCTTCGATCTGGGCGCGGATCTGGGCGACCCGGTCCTTGATCGCCTTGGCCGTACCGGCGCCGTTGACGATGGTGGTGTTTTCTTTCTCAACCTTGACGCTCTTGGCCCGGCCGAGCTGCTTGAGCTCAACGTTTTCGAGCTTCATGCCCAGGTCTTCGCTGACCAGTTCGCCGCCGGTGAGGATGGCGATGTCTTCGAGCATGGCCTTGCGGCGGTCGCCGAATCCGGGGGCCTTCACGGCACAGACCTGGAGGGCGCCGCGCATGTGGTTCACGACCAGCGTGGGCAGGGCCTCGCCGTCGACGTCTTCGGCGATGATCAGAAGCTGCTTGCCGGTCTGGACGACCTTTTCGAGGACAGGGAGAAGGTCCTTCATGGTGCTGATCTTCTTTTCGAAAATCAAAATGTAAGGATCTTCGAGGAGGGCCGACATGGTGTCGCGGTTGGTGGCGAAGTAGGCCGACAGGTAACCGCGGTCGAACTGCATCCCTTCGACGTACTCGATGGTGGTTTCGATGGTCTTCGACTCTTCGACGGTGATGACGCCGTCTTTGCCGACTTTTTCCATGGCGTTGGCGATCTGCTCACCGATTTCCTTGTCGTTGTTGGCGGAAATTGTGGCGACCTGGCTGATCTCGTCTTTGTCCTTGATGTCCTTGTGCATCTTCACGATTTCAAGGTTGGCCAGTTCCACGGCTTTGTCGATACCGCGCTTCAGCGACATGGGGTTGACCCCGGCGGCCACGGACTTCAGGCCTTCCTTGGCAATCGAGTAGGCCAGAACGGTGGCGGTGGTGGTACCGTCACCGGCCACGTCGTTGGTCTTGATGGCGACTTCCTTCACCAGCTGGGCACCCATGTTCTCAAAGGGATCTTCCAGTTCAATCTCACGGGCGACCGAAACACCGTCCTTGGTGACCGTGGGGGCACCGAACTTCTTGTCGAGGAGAACATTGCGTCCCTTCGGACCCAAGGTCACCATGACCGCCCGGGAAAGTTTCTCGACGCCGCTCAATAGGGAACGCCGCGCCTCTTCGGTGAAGAGCAGTTGTTTAGCCATAACAACTCCTTGTAAAAAGATATTATAAAAAGAATTAAAAGGATTGAGGGCGCCAGCCACGCTGATGCACCACGGGTAAAGATACCGATTTTGAGTGGTGGGGTAAAGTCTTTTTCAAAAAAACCTTGACTAAGGCCCCGAGTTCGATGGAAGAATCAAGCTATGCGTCCCGAAGGCAAAAGTCCGAACTTCGTTTTTTTTGATCTTTCGAAGCTCGACGCCTCTTCGGCCGCCGCCTTCCTTGCCGAGCGGGCGCAGAGATCCGAACAGACTTCGTTTCCCGCCGGATCGGTCTGCCATTGGATCGTCGCCCCCATGCGCAGCCTCGACCTCCTGGCTGCCGCCGGCCCCGGTCCTGACTTCCTTCGCCGCCGTCTGGCCTCAGGCGACCGCCTGTTCTGCACCAATCCCACCGGATTCGACTGGAACTTTCTGTTTCCCTCCGAAGCAGAACAGGAAACCAAGACCCTGGGCGCCTTGATCACCCACGAGGTTTTTCTTTTTTTGGAAAACACCCCCCAGCCGCCGGAATGGATCGCGGGCCTCAACCGTCCGGTGTTCCGGGCGTCCTCCAAGGGTCTGTGTGTCCTGCATGGTGAAAACAAGATCTGCCTTCCTTGGGCCTCCCGGGACCACCGGCCCCACCAGGGAGTCTGGTGGATCGTCCCCGGCCAAGCCCTGCTCACGGCCCTCCCACCCGGCCCCTGGGCCGACTTGCCGTCGGCCCTTCCCCCCTTGATGGACCGTCCCCGGGGTCTCGAGATGCCGGAACGAGCCGCCCAGGCCCCGTCTCCGAACGAGAAGAAGGCCCTCCACAGCATCGGGCTGCAACGCCGGTCCAGCACGGCCTCGCCGCTCCACCAAGCCGTCCTGTTCCGGTCCCAGGACTACCCGGGGTTGGGCACCAAGGAAGCCGTCGATTTCGAAGAGGCCTTGGGAGGCGTGCGCCGTCGTTCCCTGGTCGCCAACATGCAAGGCTTAACCGACATGGCCGAAGGCCCGCTCAAGGTGAGGTTCCAGGGCGGCAGGCTGGTGCGGATCGAAGACGGACGGCAGGGGACGGTCCTATGCTCCGGCACCGAGAGTTTCCTCGAGTGGAATGGTGCCCGCCACCGGTTCGCCGTCAACAGTGCCTTTTCTTTCGAAGGCGACTTCTCCTGGGGACTGCGCCAAAGCCTGGTTTTGGAGCACGAGGACCTGGCAGAACCGGGTCGAGCCATCCTTGACTACTATTTTGTCGAGGAAAGCCGGGAGTTCTTCATCGCCGCCACGGTCCGGTGGCCCCGGTGGAAGGCACCGGTCACCGTGGGACGCTGGGCCCCCCTGGAGATGAGCCTCTTTGAGGTTCCCTGGGTCGAGCCGCTGACCACCCGGGTAGTTTGGCCCGACGGGCGATCCTCCGACCACCTCCACCGCAACCGAACCTCAGGGGTCCTCGTCGGTACCGATTTTGTCCTGTCGGCGGGCAAGAAAGCCTTAACCGTGGGCTTTCCTCAAAACCAGACCCCTCGCCCGTATCTGCTCCCCTGGCGTCTGGCCCGGGGCTGGGGCCGGTCCACCCTGATCATCAATCCCGAGGGCGGTCAAGGTCCCCGGCCGAGTTCGGAGTTCGACGGAATCGAAGAGCATTTTTCGTTCTACCTGACCCTCCCCGAAGGCGCCAAGTTCCCGTTTTCGGTCACCCGGAAGCAAGCCGTCGAGCTGGTTCCACCCTACGTGGCCGATGCCGGCGAACAAGACTCCCATTCTTGACACCCCAGAGACTCTTCTCTATGATTGCTAACTTGTCCTAGCCTTCGTCGAAGGCCCCTATCCCCACCAAGGAGTACCCATGAACAGGAACCGCAAAAATGTTCCCAAGGGAAAGCTGGTCCGCCGCCTGGGCATCAATATTTTTGATCAGCCCAAGTACGACAAGCTTCTCAAGAAGAAGCCTCATGCTCCCGGTATGCACGGCCCCAAGAAAAAGCGGACCAAGCAGACCGAATACGGCAAGCAGCTGATTGAAAAACAGAAGCTGAAGTTCGCCTACGGCGTTTCCGAACGCCAGATCCGCAACATTTTCGAAAAGGCCAAGACGATGCCCGGCATTACCGGCGACTCGATGCTCAGCCTCCTCGAGCGCCGTCTCGACAACGTGGTGTTCCGCCTCGGCCTCGCCGGCAGCCGGACCCAGGCCCGTCAGATGGTCGGCCACGGACACTTCCATGTCAACGGCCGTGTTGTGAACATTCCCTCCTACAGCGTCAGAGGCGGTGATGTGGTTTCCGTGAAAGAACGGGAAAGCATCAAGAAACTGGTGCGCGACCAATACGCCAAGCATTCCGGCAAGGCGAAGAGCACCTGGATCATTTTCGCGGAGGACGCGCTGCGGGCAACCGTTGATCACCTCCCGCGCCGGGAAGAAATTCCTACGATTGCCAACGAACAGATGGTGGTCGAACTCTACGCCAAGTAAAAAGCTTCGGCTTTTTCAGGCGTCGGGCGAAAAGCCGGCTCCAACCGCGTCAAACAGACTTGCCTCCGCCGGGCAATGGATGTTTCCAGGAAACTGGTTGTGGTTCGGACGCCGGCTTTTCTGTTTTTCAGGCCGTGGGTGGAAGAGCGGTCAACGAGTAGACTTTCAAGGGACGGGACCGGCCCTTCACCGTTTCTTCGTCCAGATAGTCGAGCTGATAGGCCGCCGCCGCCTCCAGGCCCAAGGCCTCGACAGTTTCACCGCTCACCAAAATATCCTTTTGAAATTTCTTCGTCAGACCTTCCAACCGGCTGGCGGCATTGACGGTATCGCTGATCACCGTGGAGTCCATCCGCTGGTTTTCTCCGATGGTCCCCAGCATGAGGGGGCCCCGGTGGATGCCGATCCCCATCCGGATCACGGGATACCCGCTCTTGGTCCGGTGGTTGTTGTATTCCGCCAAGGCTAGCCGGAGGTCGAGGGCGGCGTCGATGGCCTGCTTGGGATCGCCGGGGAACAAGGCCATGATGCCGTCCCCCAGATACTTGTCCACGAAACCGTTGTGGCGCCGGACCACAGGTCCCATGCGCCTCAGGTAAGAATTGATGAACTTGAAGTTCTCCTCGGGAGTCATGGATTCTGAGAGGGTGGTGAAGTCCCGGATGTCGGCGAACATCACCGACATGGGCCGTTGGCAATGGTCGCCCAACTCGATTTCCACGATGCTTTCTTTTTCGAGAAAGGACAGGACTTCCTTGGGAATGAACCGCTCCAAGGAAGTGTTCAGCCTCACCAGATGCCGGGAATATTTTTCCGAATCGGCAAACGCGGCGGTGAATTTCTTCAACATCACCAGGGATTGGAAGACGAGGAAGGCCAGGAGTCCCAGGGGAGACAAGTAGGGCGTGGGGATGAAGTAATTGGTCTTGAGGATGTCGTTCACCACGGTCGAGAAGAACAGCACGAAGCCGATGAGGAAGAGCCGGGCGCCCCGTTCGCCGGCAAAGGCGGCCCGGATCAAGATGAAGACGACCACGGCCCCCAGGAGGCCGACGTAGCCCTGGAACCACGGGAGGACCGGGGTGTACCAGGCGGCGGGCAGGACAAGGTTGGCCAGGGCGTAGAGTCCGGCCCCCGAAAGGGCCAGGGGCAGGAACCACCGGGGCGATTGCTGGGGAAAGAGGTCTTTGATGAACAGGCCGAAGAACATCGCCGTGGCGCTGAACGTCAGGTAACCCAGCTTCATCGAAACTTCCCAGCCGAGCCACGGGGCCAGGTCCGCCAGGTAGGTGGGGCCGTACACCAGGCCCCGGATGCCGAGGAGGATGGAGATGAACCCGAACCAGAGGGGAGTCCGGTCCACGGGCCGGTAACCGAACAGGCCCAGGTGATAGACCCCCATGATGAACAGACAGCCGAACAGGAATACGGAAAGCATGATGTCGGAGCTGCGGCTGGCGAGGAGCCCTGTCAGGGTACCCAGGTGCAGGGGTTCGGTCAGGCCGGCGTTGATGTCGCCCCAACTGGCCACCCGGATTTCCAGCAGATTTGACCCGGGTGCCGCCCGGAGTGCCACCACGCCTGTCCGACGGTCGGGGACGAACTTTTCCCGGTCCGAGTCCCAGGACCCCGCGGACCAGACCCGGGAGCCGTTCCACAGGACTTCGGAGGAGGAGTTGATGACGGGAAGCAAGAGGGCTAAGTCGGCAGGAGGCGGGTCAGAGACCAGGACCTCCAGCCGGTACGAGCCCCAGCCGTCGGCCCCGCCCATGGGGGCGTTCCAGGACCCGGGGACCGCCAGCAAGGAACCTTCTGTGTCACCGGGAAGAGACTTGGCCCAGAACTTCCATTCCCCGTCGAGGGAGATTTCAGACTGTCCGTCCCAAGAAGTCAGGTCGAGGACCCCGGAGGCGGGGGGACCGGCCCAAAGGCCGGAGGTGCACAGCAAAAGCAAAGGGGCCAACAAGCGCAGCATGTCTTCCATTGTGTCTTATGAATCGGTAAAGTGCAAACCATGAAACTGACATTTCTCGACACGGCCAGCCTTGGCCCCGGTTTGGAAGTCCAGCTCGAACGGTTCGGCCGCTGGGGCACGGTGGAACATTTCGAGAACACCTCCCGGGGGGACCGCGCCGGGAGATTGGCCGGGACCCAGGTGGCTGTGGCGAACCGGGTCGCTTTTGACGCCGACCTGTTCGCCGCCTGTCCCGGGCTCAAACTCATCCTTCTGACCGCCACGGGGTACAACAACGTCGACCTCGTGGCGGCCCGGCGCTCGGGCATCGCGGTGTGCAACGTCGTCGGCTATTCCACCGAAAGCGTGGCCCAGCATACCTTTGCCTTGCTGTTGGGCCTCATGGAGCAGACGGCCTGGCTGGACGGCTACGCCAAAGGCCCTTGGGCCGGATCCACCACCTTCGGTCACCTGGGCCGCCCCTTCCACGAGGTCGCTGGCAAAACCTGGGGCATCATCGGCCTGGGGAACATCGGCCGCCGGGTGGCGGGTTTGGCCTCCGCCTTCGGTGCCCGCCCTGCCTACTACAGCACCTCCGGAACCGAGCGAGAAGCCAGCCTCCCCCGCCAGGACCTGAGAACCCTTTTGCAGTCCAGCGATATCGTGACCATCCATAGTCCCCTGACCCCCGCGACCAGGGGCTTATTGGGTGCCGAAGAACTCGGCTGGATGAAACCCACAGCGTATCTGGTGAACGTGGGCCGGGGCGGCATCGTCGACGAAGCCGCCCTGGCCGCCGCCCTTGACGGGGGCCGGCTCGGGGGGGCTGCCCTGGACGTGACCCTCCCGGAGCCGCCGGAACCCGGCAACCCCCTGCTGCGCCTGGCGCATCCCGAGCGGCTGCTGCTCAGTCCCCACGTGGCCTGGGCCAGCGTCGAAAGCCGGCGGCGCTGCCTTGACGAGGTTATGCTGAACTTGGAAGCCTGGCTGGCCGGAGGCCGGCGAAACCGGGTCGACTAAGCCCTCAGCGCCGTTTCTTCCAGGGCACAGAGAACTTGCGGGCCAACTCGGCCGGAGCCGCCGGAAGGTTGCGGACCCGGGGCAGGTTCACCCGGAACCTCATGGCCAAAAGGCGCAGGACGAGGGTGAGGCTGGCGGCGACCAGCAGGGCCAACTCGTCGGTGAACCCCAGGAGTTTGCAAGCCCAGAGGGACAGAGCTCCCAGGGCGGCCGCTGTGGCGTAAAAGTCGGAGTTCAGCACCGCCGGGATTTCGCTGACCAGGATATCGCGGATCACCCCGCCGCCCACGGCCGTCATGGTCCCCATCATCACAACGCCGATGGGTCCCAGTCCGTGCTCAAAGCCCTTCAGGGCCCCGAGGGCGGCGAAGACCCCCAGCCCTATGGCGTCGAACACCTTCACCAAATTCCACCACCGTGCGATCCGGGGTGCGGTGAAGAACACCAACAGGCCGCCGCCGAGGCACACGAGAAAGTACACTTCGTTGGTGAACACCGCCGGCGGATACGATCCGAGGATCACGTCGCGGAGGATGCCTCCTCCCACCCCGGTGAACACCGACAAGACCAAAACTCCCAGGATGTCGAGTTGGTGCTTGACGGCGCGGAATGCCCCGGTGATGGCGAACACGAAGGTGCCGAACAGGTCGAGGGCAAAGAGCAGTTCTGATCCGGTCATAGGTTGTCTCCTCGGGACATCGCCCGTATCATAAAAGAAAAAGGACACCCATGGAACACCGTCTGACCCGGACCTTCCCCGAGCGACCCATCCGGGGCGAGCGGATTCTCTACTGGATGCAGGCCTCGGTGAGGATCCGAGACAACTTGGCCCTGGCCTGGGCCCAAAGGGAAGCCTCGGACAGGAAGCTTCCGCTGGATGTGCTCTTCTGCCTCGATGCCGGTTATCCAGAAGCCAATGAAAGGAGTTTCGCCTTCCTTCTCGACGGCCTGGAGGACGTGCACGTCGGACTGGAAGCCCAGGGACTCCACCTCACCGTAGCTCTGTCCCCCGCCCTGCCGGCTGTCACCGCCGCCGGGGCCCGGGCGGCCTTGGTCGTCTTTGACCGAGGCTACCTGCCCTACCACCGGAAGCAGCGCCGGGACATCGCCTTGGGACTCCCCTGCCCGGTGGTCATGGCCGAGGACAACGCCTCCATACCCGTCCGAACGGTGTCGGACAAGGACGAGTGGGCCGCGGCGACCCTCCGCCCCAAGCTCATGAGGCTGGCAAGCCTGGAGCCCCCCCTCCCCCGGCCTCTGGCCGGTTCCGTGTCCGGCCGGCCGGAGGTCCTGGCCGAAGACCTCGCCCGGGCGGGCATCCCAGTTCTCGAAGGCAAACCTTCCCGGGCCTGGCTTCCCCGGCTTGGCGCCGACCCCTCGGTGGCCCCCACGGAGTTCCGGGGCGGCGAAACGGCCGCCTGGGAACGGTGGCAACATTTCCGGGACCACAGGCTACCTTCCTACAACGAAGACCGGAACGATCCGAACCTCGACGGTCAATCGGGGTTGGGTCCCGCCCTCCACTTCGGCCACCTGAGCCCCCTCAGCCTTGTGGAAGATCTGAAGACGCGCCGACTTTGGAAGGAGCCCACCACCTTCCGGAAGTCCGGCGAGGATTCGGTTTCGAAGTTCCTCGATGAGGTCCTGGTACGCCGGGAACTTTCCATCAACTTTGTCTTTTTCAACGCCGACCATGCCACCTGGAAGTGTCTCCCCGCCTGGGCCCGGAAGACCCTGCAGAACCATACCGAGGACCGTCGGACGGCTCTCTACGAGCGGAGGCACTGGGAGGCGGCGGCCACCCACGATGCGGCCTGGAACGCGGCCCAAACCCAACTGGCCGCCACCGGTCTTCTCCACGGCACCATGCGGATGTACTGGGGCAAAAAGCTCCTCGAATGGAGCGCCGACCCCGGCCAGGCCTACCTCGACGCCCTGTACCTGAACAACAAGTTCGCCCTCGACGGAAGGGATCCGAATTCCTACGCCGGTGTGGCCTGGTGTTTCGGCAAGCACGACAGGCCCTGGGGCGAACGGCCGGTCTACGGCTTGGTGCGGTGCATGACCGAAGGCGGCTTGCGGAAGAAGTTCAATTTGGACGAATACATCCGCAGGTTCACTCCCCGGAGCTGAAGACGCCGAGGCCCCCCAGGCCCTCCAGAAGGAGCGAACCGCTCCCGTCAATTCCCCGGACAACCCCTTGATGAACCGCTCCGTCGGAAAGTGTCAGGGACAGAGCTCGGCCCAACTTCCAGAGCCGCTGTTCGCAGGCGGCGCGGGGGTCCCTATCCTCAAGGGCCGAGGCCAAAAAGGGCAGGAGGCTTTCGAGGGCTTCGGCGGGGGACAGAGCCCGGCCGGCTTCCTCCAAGGATGCGGCAGGAGTCCGGAACTCTCCCTGGGCCTTGGCCGCGGCTAAATTGATCCCCAGGCCGGCGTGGACCGACCGGTAGCGGTCACCTAAACGGCGCCGGACCAGGATGCCAGCCAGTTTGCGGTCTCCCCAATACACGTCGTTGGGCCATTTCAACGAGACAGGTCCGTCCAGACCAAGGGACTCGAGCCATCGACAAAGCCCCAGACCCACCGTCAATGAGGGGGCGAACGCCGGCACCTGGAAACGGTCCAGGTTCCAATACACGGTAAAAAGAAGGCTGGCCCCAGGCTCAGAATGCCACCTCCGGCCGGCATGGCGGCCCCGGCCTGCGGTCTGGTAGCCCGCCCAGGCCAGGGAGCCGTCACGGACCCCGGCATCCTCGAGGGCCTGGGCATCGTCCATGGTACTGCCCGTCTCCGGCCGGTACGAAACCAGGCCGCCCCAAGGCGTGGACGTCATTCGCCGACTTTCAGCGAGTACACTTCCTTGTCGAGGACGGACACGGCAAC
This sequence comes from Ophiocytium majus, assembly GCA_032358315.1. Taxonomy (NCBI): domain Eukaryota; class Xanthophyceae; order Mischococcales; family Ophiocytiaceae; genus Ophiocytium; species Ophiocytium majus. Next base: position 360,371 of record JAULBY010019120.1, on the reverse strand, counting down.
AACGTCCCCTGCCTTCGCTACGAAGGGAACAGTCAGTTGCCCGCCGGGGTGTTTGAGCTGGTACAGCACCGACTGGTCTCCGGTGGCCCGGCGCAGATCGATCCGAACGTCGACCAAGATGGGAAACTCAGGAAGGATGGTGTCAAGGATCTGGAAAACCCGGCTGTCGGTGAAGGCCGCCGGCATCGTCATGGTCAGGGTGACCGGAGCACCCTTGGCCATTTCCGTACCAGGCTGGGGCGCCTGGGCGACCACGACCCCGGACTTCTCTCCGGCCTCGGACTTCCGGGCCTGGACCAGGAACGGTTTGTTTTCCGAGATCAGGAGGGACAGAGCTTCCGGCCAGGCGCGGTCGCTGTAGTTTCCAACCTTGACCGTCTGGCCTTTCGGTCCCTTGCTGATGACCACGGTCAGCTTGGTCGGGGTCGACAACGGTGTTCCAGGGACGGGCTTCTGCTCGAGGACCGTGCCCTCGGGAGCACTGTTGAAGGTGTAGATGGGTTCAGAAGTCAGGGCGAGCAAAGGCGTCGCCTGGGTGGAAAAGAGGGTCTTGAGACGCAGTTGGACATCGTTGATGTTTTGACCGACGAAGTTTTCCACATTGTCGATGATGGCGCCCTTGGAGACCCAAAGGGTGACCCGTCTTCCGGCCTTGGCAAGGATACCGCCCTCGGGGTCCTGGGAGACGATGTTTCCCTTGTCCCGGGGATCCTCGGAAAATTTGACCTGAACGTAGGGAACCAGTTCCTTTTCCTGCAGTTCCAGGAGACCGACGGACAATTCCTTGCCGACCACCTGGGGGACCATGGTCTCCTCTTCACCCCTCAGGGCCAGGAAGAACACCGTGAACGACAGGAACACCACGAGGAAGGCCATGCCGATCAGGGACCAGGCAATGGTCTTGAACAACTTGGTTTTTTCGTCGTCATAGGGCCGGGGAACCACCCTGCGGGCGAAGGCCCGGGAGGCCGCTTCGACCTTGGCATACCTGACCTGGATCCGTTCCCACCGGACATTCCAGGGGACGGGAGGTTTCGGAGGTTGGGGTTCCCGGTCGTTTTTCATGAAGGTTCTCCGAGGCAGGACCCGACGAGGGAGGGGTTGCCGTTGAGGAAACTGCGGAAGTCCATCGTCTTCCGGGCGGGAAGCTGGAGCTCCCGTACGGCCACCAGACCGTCCCCTGTTTGTATCAAAATCCCCTTTGACTTGTCTACCGAGACCACCTGTCCGGGGGGAGCCGGAGGAAGAGACGAAGGAACCACCGACGACTGGCGGAGGCTCAGCCTCTGGCCGCCCCAGCCGGTGAACGCCCCGGGCCAGGGGTCATAGGCCCGGATCCGGGCGTCGATTTCGGCGGCCGGCCGCGACCAGTCCAGCCGGCCCTCGTCCTTGGCCGTCAAAGCGCAGTACGTGGCCGAGGCTTCGTCCTGGACGTCACCCAACAACCCCTGGGAGAGGGCCGCGACCGCATTCACCAGTAAATTCGGGGCCGTTTCGGCTGCCCAGGCGGTCAAAGATCCCGTGGTTTCGGTACCGTCGAGGGGACGAACGGTCCGGATCAGCACGTCGCCGCTGTCCATTTTTAAAGCCAGTTTTTGGACGCTGATTCCGGTCTCGGAGTCCCGGGCCAGGATGGCGGCCGTCAGAGGCGAGGGGCCCCTCCACCGGGGCAACAGCGAAGGGTGAACGTTGACCCCGCCCCGGGGAAAGAGCCCCAGGAACAGGGGGCCGAAGATCCGGCCGTAGGCAAAACTGACCAGCAGGTCGAACCGGCCTGCGAACAGGGCCCGGGCTTCACCGTCCAGTTTGGCGGGTTGGTGGACCGTGAGGCCCAGTTCCAGGGCCCGGACCTTCACAGGCGGGGGGGCGGTTTTGCCGCCCCGGCCCGCGGGGGCATCGGGGTTGGTGAGGACCTCGACCCGGTGGCCGGCTTTGACCAGGGCTTCGAGACTCGGTACGGCGATCTCCGGGGTTCCCGCGAAAAGGATGGTCATTTTTTCAGGTTCTTTTGGTACTGCTTGAGCAACCGCTCCCGCTTCATGTCGCTCAGATAGTCGATGAACAACACGCCTTTCAGGTGGTCGGCCTCGTGCTGGACGATCCGGGCCAGGAGGCCCGAGCATTCTTTTTTGAAGGGACGGCCCCGGACGTTGTACGCCTGAATGAGGACGGCCTCGGGCCGGATCACCTCTTCGTACATCCCGGGGATGGAGAGGCAGCCTTCCTCGTAGGGGACGGTTTCCAGGCTGGTGCCTATGATTTCCGGGTTAACGAAAACCAAGGGCTTTCCATCCTCTTCCTGGGCAATGAACAGCGAGACCAGCCGGCCGACCTGGGGAGCGGCGAGGCCGATGCCCCGGCCCTCCACCATGGTGGTGACCATGCTTTCGGCCAGCATGGCCAGTTCGGCGTCGAATTCGGTGACCAAAAGGGTCTTTTGCCGAAGGATATCGGCGGGGTAGCGGACAATTTCCATAGCCGGATCACCATACCGCTTTCCCTTGGTAAAATCCAGCCCGACAGGATATACTGGCCAAGAGGTATCACCATGAGAAGGGCCTTTCTTACCCTTGCGCTCCCCTTGCTGCTGGCCGGGTGCGCCCAGATTTTCGATGCAAACCTGTTCACGGGTGTCGACCCCCTGCCCCCCCTCGACTCGGGCACCTTGAAAAATGCTTCTGTGGCCGATATCAAGAGTCAAATGGCCGACGATTCGTTCTACGACCGGCTCAAGAAAGATCCGGCGGCCCTGGACAATCTCCAGGCCGGGCTACAAACAAAAATTGATGGCCCAGTTACCACGGATGCCGAAAAGACGGCGGTCGTGGATGCGGCCACCACCTACGTGTTGGTGACGGCCAAGTCGACCGAAGTGGGCACTCTGGTCACCGATGTGGCCAACAACCTTCCGACCATCGCGGAATCCCTCGGCGGTTCGACCCCCGACTACACCAAAGCCATGAATGCCCTGGTGGGAGGCAAGACCGAAGCAGAAATCGCGTCCACGCTCACCGACCTCATTGCCATGGCCGATGCCCTCGAGGCGATGCAGACAGCATCGACTACGGGCACCACAGTGAACACTGACACATTTTTTGCGGGGACCAAGGACCCCGTCGGACTTTCCCAACTTGCCCTCCTCGCCGCCGTCGCCAAGGCGGTGAGCACCGATGCTGGTGGCGGAACGGTCGATGTTGCCGCCGCCGCCAGCGTCCTGGCAGGAGGGGGGACCCTCACTTCAGGAACCGCCTTGACGGACTTTGGAAACGCCCTTTCCGGTACCACCGACCCGAGTTCCAACCAGTTCGCCTACCTTTCCGCTGTCAAAGACCAACTCCCGATCTCCCTCTGAGGCCAGATATGAAACACCACCTTCCGCTCCTGACCCTGTTGATCCTCGCCTCCTCCCCGACCTACGGTTTGGATCAGGTCTTCCTGGAGCCCATCCAGCCGGTCTCACCGACCCTCAAGGCCCAGGGCGGTGTCTCTACCGCCAACGCCGCCGGGTACGATGCCCTCTTCACCAACCCTGCCGCCTTTGCCGACGACAAGGTCAGCCTCACCTTCCTCTCCCTCGAAGCGACGGCACACGTCCCGCTGTCGGGGATCAACCGCATCATGGACGCCCGGGACTCCTGGGCCAACATGGACCTTTTGGCCGCGACAAACCCCATGCGCGCCCTGGTCAACGACCTGATCACCAAATCGGGGATCGGGATGGAGTTCTCCTCGGGGACAGGTTGGGTCGGAAAAAACCTGGGACTGGGGTTCGTGACCCAGGCCCGGGTCACCGCCAAGGGATCCAGCCTCCTCGAAACAAAGACCGTGTTCGATGAAACCATGATGGGAGTCATCGGCATGGCCTGGCCGTTTGACCTGGGTTTGGGAACCCTGCAACTCGGGGGGGCAATCCGCCCCATGCAGAAAACCTATTCGCTGGTGACCGTCGGGGATGTGCTGAACAACATGGCCAATTTTGACGCTTACACCCTCTCCACAGGGTTCGGCCTGGGTCTCGACGTGGGTGCCCGGTGGATCTACTCCGGGTTCCAAACAGGTTTCGTCATCCGTGATGCCAGCGGTACCGTGTTCAATTTCAAGGAGTTCAAAGCCTCCCAGTGGATCGCCGGCTTCGGGTTCCCGTCCGGTGGAACCTCGACGGGCAACACGCTCTACCGGGTTCCCATGGTCCTGGGATTGGGGACGACGTGGACCCCGGATGTGGGAACCATGGCTTCGCTGTTCCAACCCTCCCTGAGCATCGACTTCCAGGTGCCCCTGAAGGATGAGTTTACCCAGCCGTCGTTCTGGACCTGGACCCACCTGGGCGCCGAGGCCAAGCTGCTCCGGTTTGTGGCGGTCCGCGCCGGGCTCAACCAGGGCTACCTTACCTTCGGACTCGGTGCCAAACTGTTCATCGTGGATTTCAACCTGGCGATTTTTGCCGATGAACTGGGTCGGTATTCGGGCATGAACCGCCGTTCCGGTGTCTCGTTGGACTGGGCTTTCCGGCTCTAAAGGGGCTTTTTTTCCACTCACTTGACAGGGTGGTACGATTTCCCTATAGTTTGTTTCCGTTCGTCGGGCCGGTAGCTCAGCAGGTAGAGCAACGCCCTTTTAAGGCGTGGGTCACAGGTTCGAATCCTGTCCGGCTCAGGTTTTCTTTTTGGGAAAACCCTCGACGAACCAAATAACCAGGCCTCCTTCGTCTAGTGGTTAGGACAGTGGATTTTCATTCCACCAACACGGGTTCGATCCCCGTAGGAGGTACTTTGTTTTTTTGTAACCACGCCTCCTTCGTCTAGTGGTTAGGACAGTGGATTTTCATTCCACCAACACGGGTTCGATCCCCGTAGGAGGTAACCGAAAAAGCCGACCCCCGGGTCGGCTTTTTCATTGTTGCCGTCTGCCGGTCTTCCGTGGTATTTTTAACGGACATGAAGGTTGCATTCACCTCCGACGTTTACTGGCCTCGGATCAACGGGGTCACGGTATCGACCAATGTTTTCCTGAAAGAGCTGCAGAAACTGGGCCATGAGATGCGTTTATGGGCCCCCGAGTATCCTGCCCCCGAAGATTCCGACAAACCCCACCAACATGATCCGGAAGTGTCACGGCTGAAGTCCTTTGGCCTGTGGTTCAGCAAGGAAGACCGGTTGCCCCGGCCCTGGGAACGCAAGGAATTCTTCCGGCAGCTCGATGCGTTCGGCCCCGATCTGATCCATATCCAAACCGAGTTCATCCTGGGGCTCATGGCCCAAGCCTACGGCAAAAAACACCGCATCCCCATCGTCCAGACCTGCCACACCTATTTTGAGCAGTACATCAACTACTACTGGCCCTTTCTCCCTTCCAAGGTGGGCAAAGCCTTCGCCCGGTGGCTGACCCGCCGGCTCTTCAAGCACGCCGATCTGATCATCACTCCGACCGAGCCCATGAAGGCCGTCCTGGAGTCTTACGGAATCACCTGTCCCATCACGGTCATCCCCACCGGAATTCCGGAGGAAGACTTCGCCGGGGTCTCCAAGGAGGGTTCCAAGAAGGGTTCGTTGTGGCTCCAGAAGTATCCGGTGATGGCCGGCCGGAAGATCTTGCTCTACGTGGGGCGGGTGGGACAAGAGAAAAACATGGACTTCCTGGTCGAGGTTGTGGATAAGGTGCGGCAAACCGAGCCCCTGGCCCTTCTGGTCGTGGCTGGCAGCGGACCCTACCTGGAAGGTTTCCAGAACCTTGTGGCGAAAAGAAACCTCTCCGAGGCCGTTCTCTGCCTGGGCTATGTGAACCGTCAGGAACTGAAGCACCTCTACGCCCTGGCCGACGTCTTCACCTTTGCTTCGGTGACCGAAACCCAAGGACTCGTGACCATCGAGGCCATGATGTGCGGCACTCCGGCGGTGGCCATCGGAAAAATGGGGACCAAGGAAGTCATGGCCGGAGACAACGGCGGGTACATGGTGGATGACAACGTGGAGGCCTTTTCCTCGGCGATCCTCAAGCTCTTAGGGGATCCAGTTCTCTACAGGGAAAAATCTGCCGAGGCTTTGGCCTACGCCCAAAACTGGACGGCGGGTACCATGGCAAAACGGGTGGAAACGCTCTACCGCCAAGTCTTGGCCGCCGGCAAGCCCCAGTGAAGATCGCCTTCCTCACCGACACCTATTGGCCCCGGATCAACGGCGTCACGGTGTCCACCGATATTTTCATGAACCAGCTGCGGGACCGGGGACACGAGGTCAGGCTTTGGGCTCCTGAATACGGCCCGGCCGGTTCGGGAGCGGTCGGCCACGTCGAACCAGGGGTGGAACGCTTTCGCTCCCTGACGGTGTTTTTCAGCAAAGAGGACAGGCTCCCCAACCCTCGGTATCGCCAGGATTTCTACCGGGAGCTCGATGCCTTCGGCCCGGAACTGATCCACGTCCAAACCGAAGTGAGTTCCCTGTACGTCCGGTCCTACGCAAAGACCCGGAGGATTCCCGTGGTTCAAACCTGCCACACCTACTTCGAGCAGTACATCGCCTACTATTTCCCGGGTTTTCCGCCGGGTCTCCTCAGGGCGTTCACCCGGTGGCTCACCCGACGGCTGGTCAAAACGGCCGATGCCCTGGTGGCACCCACCGAGGCCATGAAAGCCGTGATCGCCTCCTACGGCATCCTCACCCCGGTCACCGTGGTCCCCACCGGAATCGATGAGCGGGACTTTGCCGGCCTCGACAAGGCGGCTGAGAAACACCAGTCCCTTTGGCTCGACCGGCACCCTCGGCTGAAAGGCCGCCGGCTGCTGCTCTCGGTGGGGAGACTTGCCCAGGAAAAGAATGTGGACTTCCTGCTGGAGGTCATCGCCGCGGTGCGAAAGGTGGAGCCCCTGGCGCTCCTGGTCATGGCCGGTTCCGGCCCCTACCTTGAGGCGTTCCAAGCCCTCGTCCAGAAGCGTGGTCTCGACGACTGTGTCCTGTGCCTTGGTTATGTCGATCGAAAGGAACTCAAGCACCTCTATGCCTTGGCCGACGTATTCACCTTCGCCTCCGTGACAGAGACCCAAGGACTGGTGACCATCGAAGCCATGATGTGCGGAACCCCTGCCGTGGCTGTGGGGAAAATGGGTACCAGGGAAGTCATGCAGGGCGACAAAGGCGGCTACATGGTCGACGAGGACGTCGGTGAGTTTGCGGCCGCCGTCCTGCGGCTCCTCCAGGACCCCGCTCTCTACCAAGACAAGTCCGACGAGGCCCTCGCCTACTCCCGGCATTGGACTGCGGGGGAAATGACCAAGCGGATCGAGGCGCTTTACCTCAAGGTCCTCGGAAGCCCCCTCTAGAGTCTCTCGATCATCCACTTCCGGAGAACAACGAGGCTCGTTTCATGGTCATGGGTTTCCATGAGCCGTTGGCGCAGTTCCAGGGCCCCTTCAAAACCCACTGTGTAGTTCTTGAAAAACTTCTTGAGCTTCTCGTAATCCTTCTGGCCGCCCCACGCTGCCCTGTGGTCCATGACATGGCGTTCAAGGAGGGCCAGCTTCCGGGCCGGTGGCCAGGCCTCATAGGCCTCGTAGTCCTTCTTCTGGAAGATCCCCAGGTCGGCAAACACTCCCCGGCCCACCATCAGGCCGTCGACACCGCTCAAGGACAGCTGGCGGTGCATGCTGGCCCGGGTGACATCGCCGTTGCCGACGATGATAGTTTGGGGACAGAGCTCGTCGCGAAGCCGGACCACCTTGGCGATTTCCGTCCAATCGGCCAGTCCTTCGGATTTCTGGGCCACCGTCCTGCCGTGGAGCGTCAGGGCGGCGAGTCCCAGGTTAAGCAAGTGCCCACACCAAGACTCGGTCTCCGGTCTAGACCATCCCATCCGGGTTTTGACGCTGACGGGACGTCCGTCGGCGTTCTCTTTTACCGCCTGAACGAGCTCGGCGGCCAGTGCCGGAAACCGAATCAACGCCGAGCAAGCGCCTTTTTTGCTGATCTTCTTCACCGGGCAGCCCATATTGATGTCGACCCCTGCAAATCCCAGTCCCACACAGAGTTTAGCGGCCCGCCCCAACTGTTCCGGATCGGCACCCCAGATTTGGGCCACCAAGGGCCGCCGATCCAGTTCCCCGGGATAGACGGTCAGCCGCTCGAGTGCCCTCTCCGGCCGGGATGAACACAGGATGGCGGCGGAAGTGAACTCGGTCATCAGAACATCGGGTTCTCCGTGGTCACAGACCAATTTCCGGTAGACCCAGTCGGTGACGTCTTCCATGGGAGCGAGTACGGTAAACGGGCGAGGGAGGGACGACCAGAAATTCATGCCGGCAAGGTAGCGGAACCTGACGAAAGTCTCAAGGGGGACAGAGCTCAGACCGTATTGACTTTTCAGGGTCCCTTGGCTATTCTCGTTTTCGAGCGGGCGATTAACTCAGTGGTTAGAGTGCTACCTTCACACGGTAGAAGTCCCAAGTTCGAATCTTGGATCGCTCAGGTATAAAAAAAGTCGCCTTAGGGCGACTTTTTTTTTGTCCTCTAGCAGCCGCCGGAAGCTCTGTCCCCAAGCGGTACAGTCTCAGACAAGAAGAGGTTGCAGCAGGGCTTCCAATTTCACCAAGTCGGCGGCAAAAGCGCGAATCCCCTGGGCGAGTTTCTCGGTGGCCATGGCGTCTTCGTTCAACAGCCAGCGGAACGACTTCTCATCGGCTGAAATTTTAACTGCCGGTTGGGCTTTCGCGGCGGCAGGGGTCAGCTTGGGCGTTAACGTCCCTTCGGTGGCGGCCAATTCCTTCAAAAGATCAGGGCTGATGGTCAGCAGTTCGCAGCCGGCCAACTCGATGATTTCACCGATGTTCCGGAAGCTGGCTCCCATGATCTGGGTTTTGTGGCCAAACGTCTGGTAGTACCGGTAGATTCCAGCCACCGAGAGAACCCCGGGATCTTCGACGGCGGGGATGGAATCGACCTTGCGGGCTGCTTTGTGCCAGTCGAGGATGCGGCCCACGAAGGGCGAAATCAGCCGTATTCCTCCTTCCGCACAAGCAACGGCCTGAACGAGGTTGAACAGAAGGGTCAGGTTACAGTGGATCCCTTCCTTTTCTAGGATTTCAGCCGCCTTGATGCCTTCCCAGGTGGAAGCGATTTTGATCAGGATCCGTTCTTTGGGGATACCGGCGTCGGCGTAGAGTCCGATCAACCCCCGGGCCCGGTCCACATTGGCCTGGATGTCAAAGGAGAGCCGGGCATCCACTTCCGTGCTGACCCGTCCTGGTACAATCTTAAGGATCTCCAGACCGAAGGCAACGCTGGTCTCATCGATGGCCCGGGCCATGATTTGCGCCGGTGTGCCGCCCTGAGCCTTGGCCTTTTTCGCGGCGGCTTCAACGAGTGCCCGGTACTCGGGCTGGCTGGCGGCCTTCAGAATGAGCGACGGGTTGGTGGTCGCATCGAGCGGGGCGTAGGCCTTGATGCTCTGGAAGTCTCCTGTGTCGGCGACGACCTTGGTGACTTGTTTGAGCTGGTCCAGAAGGTTCATGGGTATCTCCTCTTTGAAAGTTTAGTCCTCAAGTCAGCAATCGGCAAGGACGAATCAAACGGTTGCGTCCCTTGAGCTGATCTCCGTTTCTTCCCATAATCGGTCCATGCAACCAGCTCTGTCCCCGTTGGAAACTCAGGACTCTATCATCTTTCTGAAAGATCTCAAAAAACACTTCCGCATTCTCAACCGGAGCGAAGGTCTTGCCGGAGCATTTCGCGACCTGTTCAGCCGCAATTACCGCATTGTAAAGGCCGTGGATGGTGTTAGCCTCACCATCCAGAAGGGAGAGATTGTAGGCTTCCTTGGTCCCAACGGTGCCGGCAAGTCGACCACCATCAAAATGATGACCGGAGTCTTGCAACCCACTTCGGGTACCCTGGTCATCAATGGGAAAAACCCCTCGAAACAGCGTATCGAGTATGTGAAGAACATCGGAGTCGTCTTCGGACAGCGGACCCAATTGTGGTGGGAACTCCCTGTGATTGAAAGTTTCAAACTCATGAAAGAGATTTTCCTGATCCCCGACGAGGTCTACCGGACAAACCTAGCCCGGCTGGACTCCTTGGTGAACCTGTCGGCCCTTTACACCCAGCAGGTGAGAAACCTTTCCCTGGGCCAGAGGATGCTCTGCGACATCGCCGCCAGTTTTCTGCATAACCCGGCTATCATTTTTCTCGACGAGCCAACCATGGGACTCGATGTGGCCGTAAAAGCCCAGATCCGCACCCTGATCCGGACCTTGAACCAAGAACGGGGTACCACCATTCTCCTGACGACACACGATATCGGTGACGTGGAAGCCCTTTGCCGCCGGATCATCCTCATTGACCAGGGAAAGACCATCTACGATGGTCCCACCAGCCACTTCACCAAAATCTTCGGTAGCTGGCGGACGGTAAAACTTCTGGCCAAAGAAGGCGCCAAGGATACTGTCGAAAAGGCGTTGACCACCATATCCGAACGATTCTCTGGCACAAAGCCCGAACCGTTGGTTGGGGAAGAAAGCTGGCTGGCCGTGGCGGTGGACCAAGACCAGACTCCGGTGGCGGATGTGCTGGCTTGGGCTCTCACCTCCCTCCCTGTTCAGGATGTGAAGATTGAGGAGATCCGGACCGAGAGCGTCATCGCCCAGGTCTACGCGGGAGCCTTGAAATGAGAGGCTATCTGACCGTGATCCGCAACACCCTGATGAGCACTTTCACCTACCGGGCCCACATCCTGTTCCAGATTTTGGGCAGCGTGTTTTCCGTGATCGTGCTTTGGTTTCTTTGGAGGGCGGTTTTTGACGCAGCTGGAGTGGAAACCATCCGCGGCATGACCTTTGGCAAGACCTTTCTCTACGTGGCCTTGGCCACAGCTCTGTTCGTCATGATGCGGAGCTGGGTGGAGTGGGACATGAACTTCCAGGTCCGTTCCGGAGACATCATCGTCCATTTTTTCCGCCCTTATGGGTTGATGGCCATGACCTTCTCCAGTTCCTTGGGAGCCGTGGCGGGAAATGCTATCACCATCACCCTACCGAGCCTTCTGACCGTGTTTCTGGCTTTCCACGCCCCAGTTCCGTCTCTTTTGGGGCTGGCCCTGTTTCTCCCCGCCCTGGTACAAGCCTATCTCCTCAGCTTTCTCATCGACTTCTTCATCGGTGTCACCGCTTTTCGAACCGAATCGATTTGGGGCCTTTCGTTCACCAAAGAGATCCTGGTTCTGTTTCTCTCGGGTGGTATGGTCCCCCTGGCGTTCTTTCCGGATGGTGTCCGTGAGGTGCTTCAGGTGCTGCCGTTTGCCGGGATGTATAACACGCCCATCTCTCTTCTTGCCGGAGGAGACGTCCATTTGGGGACAGAGCTTCCTCGGTTGGCGCTGCAATCCTTCTGGATTGTCGTTCTCTTCCTGGGAGTGAGAACCTATTACAACACGACGGTCAAACGATTGACTGTGGCAGGCGGCTGAGATGCGTACACTGGCGCACTATCTCCGTCTGTATGGTCTTCTCGCCGGAAAATACATTCAAGCCCGGATGCAGTATCGGTTTGACTTTTTGGTGTCGACAATAGGCATTTTGGCTGGGAATGCCGCAACCATGGGTGCCATTTGGGTTGTCTTTCTTTCGATCCCGAGTTTGGGCGGGTATACCTACGCTCAAGTTATTTTCCTGTATGCCTTTGCGTTGCTCGCCCAGAGCCCGATGCAGATCCTGTTTGATCACCTCTGGATTCTACGCATGCATACCAATCAAGGCACGTTCATCAAGTACTACTTCAAACCGCTCCCGACCCTGTTCTACTATGTTTCTGAAATGATTGATCTCAAGGGTTTCGGTCAATTGGCCTTTGCCATCGGGGCTTTTGTATGGGCTTCTCTTCAATTGGGAATTGAGTGGACGCCCCTTCGCATCGTGCTGCTGCCCATGCTCCTGACCGGCGGTTCCCTCATTTTCATCAGCCTTATGGTCATGGCCGCGGCCGCGACCTTCTGGGTCAAGGATTCGTTCTCCATCCTCGCCTTTGTCAGCGGGTTCCGGGACCATGCCCGTTACCCGCTCGGGATCTTCAATTCCTTCTTCCAGTTTTTGTTCACGTTTGTCATTCCCATCGCGTATATTGCGTTTTTCCCGGCGCAATTCTTCCTGACGAGCTCTGTCCCCGGTTGGTCCGCTTGGATTTCACCGCTTGTCGGTGCCGGAATGTTCATGTTGGCAGTGACCATGTGGAACTGGGGTACGCGCCGGTGGGGAGCCACTGGTTCCTAGCCATGCTGACCATTATTGGGCAAGGGCTAGTAGGAACTCTGGCGGGGCTCAAGGCAGAACGAAGGGGACAGAGCTTCCGAATCATCGATGAGGGTTCCGGTTCCACTGCCTCTCGGGCTGCGGCCGGAATCTTCAATCCTCTCACCGGCCCCCGGCTCACACCTGCAACAGGCGACTGGGCTCAAATGCTTCAACACTATGAAGATATCGAACAATTTCTCGGAGTCTCCTTGGTTCACCCCTTAGTACTGCGACGCCCACTCCATGGCAGCAAAGTGAGTGAAGAATCCTTCCCACGATCGGCTCGAGGCTGGTCGGCTGAGCTCTGTCCCCACTCCCCGGTAACGGAACAGCGTTGGGTTGAGATTACGGGAGGGGGTTGGATTGATATTTCCAAGCTGTTGGACGTAACGAGGGTGCGATGGCTTCGGTCGGGAGTTTTGGAAGAACGCCGCTTTTCCCCAGGGGAGGGACAGAGCCAAACGGTCCTTTGGTGTTGCGGGCCAATGGGGTATCTTGACCCTCGTTGGAGTATGGTTCCTGGAGTGATGGAGGTATGGCAAGGCGTGCGAGGAGATGTCCTTACCGTTAGGATCCCGCACCTATTCCTTGAGAAGGCCGAGATCGGCAAGCGGTTTCTCCTTCCCTTGGGAGGAGATTTGTTCCGCTGGGGGGCAACCCATGAAATCGATGTCATTGACTTCGAATACCGGGACTCAGCTCGAAGGGAACTGGAATCGGACCTCCGAGCTAGGATCGGTCCCCTACATTACAAGGTTATTGATCACCGCTGGGGCGTCAGACCGGCAAGCCGCACAGGAGTTCCTCTGATGGTTCGCCACCCCGAGGAGCCGGGGTGGACTTTCCTCAATGGTTTTGGGGGTCGGGGGGTTTCCCAGCTTCCCTCGGTTCTCGAACAGCTTCACCTCTAGTAACCTTCCATGTCGGGGAGGTCTAGGATGGTGAAGTCACCTCTTTGGAGATGCCAAAGTGCTCCAAATGGCCAATCCTCTGCGTTCTGTACGAGCCCTGCTTGGACGGGGTTTTCAGAAACATAGGAAGAGGCGACCTGATACTGTTGAAAATTCGCCAGCACCCGAGAGAAGAAGCGGCTCCCCCAAACATGGCCGGTTAAACCGTGAATGCGGTTCCAGGCCATGGCAAACACACTCATGACCCATTGCATGATTGCCGAAAGGCGTTCTCCTGTTTTGGGTTGTATGATGAGGTGAAAGTGATTACCGAGGATGCAGAAGTTCTCTATAGCAAACGAGTACTTCTTTTTCGCGCGCTGGATCACGGAGAGAAACAGTTCTTTCATACCCTGTGACGCCATTATGAACTCTTGACGGTTAGCTCTTGCAGAAACATGGTATTTCGCACCTGGAACAATGACGCGGGGCATTCTCATAACCGTCTATACGGTCCTGCAGGGCTTCTTGCTTCAGAAACAGCTCTGTCCCCAAAGAAGTTTCCAAATCCTGGCTAGGTAGGATTGCCTGCCCAATGGGTCCAGCAGAACCCCCGGTCCCTTCTTTTAGTTGGTCACAGGAGTTTTGGCCATCAAGCCCTCAACCTGTTGTTTTCCCCGTGCGGCTTCACTCAAACCAGGATTCTGCCTGAGGGCTTCGTCATAGGCCTTCTTGGCCGATGGATAGTCCTTCGAAAGCATTCGGGCGTATCCCAACCTTGACCACCACGCCGCGGTTTGCGGTGCGTGGTAAACCGCCGTGGTCAGGGCGATATCCGCTTTGTTGTACTGTCCAAGTTGAAGATAAATCTCGCCCATAAAATAGTAGACTTTCTCGATCCGGTCACCCGATGGGGCGAGTACAACATACTGTTCAAACGCTTTCAGAGCCTCAAGATTCTTTCCCAAGTAGAAGGAAGACTCACCGACAATTTCGATGATCCGGAAATCATAGGCATTCAACTTGAGAGCTTGGAGGGCGTAGTTGAGCGCATCTTGGTGTTTCTCCAGTTTCTGGAGAGACCACGCCAATACCACATACGAATCCATATTGTTAGGATTGGCCTTGATTTCCTCTTGGGTGATCGTAATGGCATCGGCGAATTTGCCGGTTTTGTAGGCTTCCAGGGCATCTTTCTGCTGGGCAGAAACCAATGCGGCTGTCAGGGCCAGCAACAGGACGAATGCACGTCGGATCACGTCTCTCCTCCCTCGGACATCGTACACAGGCCATTGAACCGAGCTCCGGCTTCAATGATCACTTGCGGAGCTGTCAAATCTCCCCGAACGCGGGCCGTTGAGGTCAAATCGATTCGTTCGCTGGCTTCGATGTTGCCGACGACTTTGCCGCGGACATCGACAACCCGGCCTTCTATCCGAGCTTCCACCTCGGCGCCTTCTGCGACGATAAAATCACTGGTGGCAACAACTTCCCCTCGGAACTTGCCTTTCAGCATCAAGGGCTTGGAGAATTCCATCTCACCTTCGAATTCGAAGTCTTCCGCCAAGACGGTATCAAGCTCGCGAACGTCAATTCCCCGACGGTGGATTTCAGACATGGGACAATCCTATCGGCCCCCCCCGGGGGTGTCAAGGCGGGAGGAAATTCGCTCGAGTGAGGCCATCAAGTCGGCCCGCATCGCCGGCGTGTGGGGATTATAGTTCTGCATGTCCAAAAAGAGCTGAAATGGATCGTTGCAGGTCTGTTGCACCAGGTCAAGGAGTCGTTGATATCCCCGGGTGGCAATCGGATGGGACCGGAGCCCCATGTCGTCGAGAACCCGTCCTAAGTAGTGGGTAACGCCTTGGGTGTAGGCAGCGGCGCGGTCATGCTCCTCCGGGGTCATTTTCAGGACAGTCATGCCCAACCCGGAAAAAACCTGGTCCCAAGTTTCCAGGGCCGCATCGGCTTGCCGGAGGTTATGAAGGACAATCGGAAGTCCGCTCAATCCCGCTTTCGCGGAATCGGGGCCAAACATGGGATGGGTGGCCAGGAGCCGGGCATGGGAGGGAAGCTTCAATTCCATCAACTGCGACGGGACAATCTTGACGGAGCACGTGTCGGCAATGACCTGTCCTGGCCGTACCAAGGGAGCAATCTCGGTCAGAACCTCTTCCAAGGCGCTGATGGCGGGACACAACCAAACGATGTCCGCTTCAAAAAGAGCCTCGATCGACACCCTGCGGACTCCGGGAGGAACCGGACGGTCGGGACTTCGGGACCAGGCGGTGACAGAAAACGAGTGGGAGAGAAGTTCGGCCCAGAAGGCCCCAAAACGGCCCAAGCCGTATACGCCGACGTTCATGGTGGCATTTTAGCGGAGCGCGGGGGGCATGCCTACACCCCAGGCTTCCAGACGGTTGCGGTGCTGTTCCAGCCTCCAGGACCATCCCCTTTGCCCCAAGAGGGGACCGGCCCAAGCCAGGTCGGCGACCAAAGCCAGCCTTGGAAATAACTTGCGGCCGATTTTTGACTCTGGAGCCCGCTCAGACCACAACCCCGCCTCGACTCCAAGGATTTGTCCCTGGTACGCAGGCAAGGTGCCTGGGGGAAAAAAGGGCTGGAGGGCGACGTTGCCGAGGGTCTGAACAGGCATCCAAGAAGCTCTGTCCCCATCGCTGTCCAGCTCAGGATAGTCCAAGTAGGTGGTCTCTTTCCATGAGACGACGACGGGCAGGCCTGCTTTCAGGGCGGAAAGCGCCCTTTGGGGATCGTCCCACCATTGAATCACTGTCCCCGCAGGAGGTCGATGCAAGGACACATCATCCCACCCCATGGGGATTTTTCCTACCGATAGGGTCTTGAGGGCGAGGTCGTTCCAGAATGCCGCCACGGCCTGGTCCGCTGTGACAGCTTTTACGGTTTTCATCCAGGCCAAACTCTCCGAGTTTTTCATCCAAGGACTGCGATAGACCTCGTCTCCTCCCCAATGGATCCAGGGACCGGGAAATAGATCGGTCAACGTGGTCAGCAAGTCCGATGTCAACCGCGAAACCGACGCTTTCCCAAGGGCGAGCACTCCGTCCGCCACCCCCCAGTCGAGGGGGACTTTTCGGGGAAGCCCGGACGCCGAAAGTTCGGGGTACGCGGCCAGAGCCGCAGAAGAGTGACCTGGGAGATCGACCTCCGGGACTACGATGATGTGACGTTGGGAAGCAAAAGAGACGATGTGACGGATCTCTTCGTTTGTGTATGACCCGCCGTACCGGGAGCCATCCGCCTCCAAGCGCCAGCCGCCGACCTCGGTCAATAAGGGCCATCCGGGGACGGGAAGCCGCCACCCCTGGTCATCGGTCAGATGCCAGTGAAACCGGTTAAGTTTATGCTGTGCCATGAGTTCCAAGACCCACTCCAGGGTTGAAACCGACTGGATGTGCCGGCTGGAGTCGAGCATGAGTCCCCGCCAAGCGTAAATAGGCGAGTCGCTGATGGTACCGGCCAGAGCTGTCAAAGTATCCTGAGGTCGGCAGAGCGTCGGGAGAAGCTGCCCCAAAGTAATGAGAGCATAATAACGTCCGGCAGGTCCCCGGGCCTGAATGTGTGCTCCCGTTGTACTCACCTGAAGAGTGTAGGCTTCGCCCTCCCGTCCACTGGATTCAAAGGTGAGTTGGGGGGGTTCGGTTGGCCGAGCAGTCCGCCAGCGACGACCCAGAGGTGACCAAAGCCTGTCCATCCGGTCAGACAGACTTTCGAGCTCTGTCCCCATTACAGGACCCCAGTCCACAAGGACGGTCGGTCCAACGGTCCAGAGGGCCTTCACCGCCAGGGCTTCAGTTGGCTTGGGGACAAGAGAGCTCCAACGAACTGCCTGTTCCGAGTCCAAAGGCTCAGGCCTGACTTCCCTGGCGAAAAGTAGCTCTGTCCCCCCGAAGGTCCCCAGGAAAACCAAAACCGTAATTGCCGGGAGTCCGGCTGGTGGACCTTTCCGTGTCCCCTGGGTTCTGGTACACTTCCCTCTGACAAGGAGATTTTTCATGACCTTTACCGAACGGATGAGGACCCAAGCCAAGGCCCTCCAGAAACGTCTCGTCCTCCCTGAGGGAACCGAACCCCGGACGATCCCCGCTGCCAGGAAACTCGCGGACGAGGGGATCGCCCGGGAAGTCACCCTCCTCGGGTCCACTTCGGCCATCGAAACGAAGGCAAAGGAACTGGGCGTGAGTTTGGCCGGCATTTCCGTGGTCGACCCCGCCACCAGTCCCCTCCTGTCGGCCTATGCCGACGAATACTACGAATTGCGCAAGGCCAAGGGCATCAGTCCTGCCGAAGCCAAGACCAAGATCCAGGACGTCCTGTTCTGGGGCTCGATGATGGTCCGCAAGGGCGATGCCGACGCCATGGTTGCCGGTGCCGACAACAGCACGGCCAATGTGCTGACCGCCGCCTTCCAGATTATCAAAACCGCACCTGGCGTCAAGTCGGCTTCCAGCTGTTTCGTCATGGAACTCTCCGACAACAAGTGGGGCAAGGACGGAATGATGATTTTCAGCGACTGCGCCATCATTCCCGATCCGAATGCCGAACAGCTGTCCGAAATCGCCATGGCTTCGGCGGCTAGTTTCCGCAGTTTCATCGGCGGAGAGCCCCAAGTCGCCATGCTGAGTTTCAGCACCAAGGGTTCGGCCAGCCACCCTGATGCCGATAAGGTGATCGAAGCGGTCAAACTCGTCAAGGCTAAGGAACCCAACCTCAAGATCGACGGCGAAATGCAAGCCGATGCGGCCTTGATTGATTCGGTGGCCAAAAAGAAGGCTCCAGGCTCCGAAGTGGCGGGAAAAGCCAACGTTCTCATCTTCCCGGACTTGGGCGCCGGGAACATCGGCTATAAGCTGGTGCAACGGCTGGCGAATGCCAATGCCTACGGTCCTTTCATCCAGGGTATGGCCAAGCCCGTTTCGGACCTTTCCCGCGGCTGCTCCGTGGACGACATCGTCAACACCTGTGCCGTGATCCTCTGCCAGTCGAAGTAACTGAACGGGGCTCCTGTTGATCCGGGAGCCCCTCCCTTGCCACAAGCTCTGTCCCCTTTTCATCACCGGTCCGCCGAGGTAGGATAGAACACATGTCACCCAACCGCCTCGTCCGGTCTCCCGCCCTCTGGACTCTATACGCCCTTCTGGGACTCTATGCCTTTCTCCAGAACGCCATTGGTCCGGCAGTCCCTTTTTTACGGGCTGAATTTCACCTTGATTACACCTTTGCCGCCCTCCACATCAGCGCATTCGCCATCGGGATGATGATCTCAGGAATCGTGGCTCCGGCGCTGATCCGGCATTACGGGGTCCACATGGCCCTATGGGGAGGCCAAATCGGCACACTCCTGGGGCTCACAGCGTTGGTCCTGGCCCCGTCTCCTTGGGTGAGTTTGGCGGCAATCTTGTTTGCGGCCGTGACGGGCACCATCAGCCTCGCGGCCATCCAGGCCTCGGTGGCCGACCAAGCCGGAGCCCACCGGGGACAAGCCCTGGTGGAAGCCAACATGGCGGCCAGCCTGACAAGCGCCGCCGCCCCCTTCGTCCTGGTCCTGGGAACCCTCCTGGGCAGCGGCTGGAGATCGCTCTGGCCCGCTTTTGTCTTGGCTCTGGCCATCACCTTCCTTTTCGGCTTCAAGCCGGTAAGCCGGGCCGTGCCCGACCGGCCAGCCGCGTCGGAAGGGACGGAGGGCAAGCTTCCCCGGTCCTTCGTCCGGGCTTGGCTGCTCATTTTTGTAGGGGTCAGCATCGAATGGTGCGTCGGCTTTTGGGCCGCGGAATACCTGAAAGGGTTGCCGGGAGGTTCCGTGAGCCTGGCCGCCGCCGGGGCCGGTGTATTCCAGCTGGCGTCCCTGACCGGCAGGTTCATTTCCAGCAGGCTGACTGGAAAACACGGTGAAAAGCGCATTCTCCTTGCCGCCGTGGTCCTCATTGGGGTCGGATTCCCCCTGTATTGGTCATTGGCCAACCCTTGGGTAGCCTTTGGCGGCCTGATCCTCTGCGGGCTGGGAGTCTGCACGTTCTATCCCCTGGGACTCTCCCTGGCCATCGGAGCGGCGGGTGCCCAGGCAGCCAAAGCCAGCTCGCTCTCGACCCTGGCGTCGGGAAGTGCCGTCCTGTTGGCCCCGTTGGCCCTGGGTGCCATGGCCGACCTGTGGAGCCTCCAGACAGCGCTCTTTGCCATACCCGCGGGGTTGGTTGTGGTCCTAGTCCTCCTCTTGTTCCGGAAGAAGAGTTGACGGCAGTTCACAACCGCGATACAGTGTGGCCTGGAGAGAGATATTGGAGAGTTCACCTCGTATCCTGATCGTCGAAGATGAGCCCATCCTCGCCCTGGAATTGAAGGAAGACCTTCAAGACATGGGATTCTTTGTTTCCGAAGTCGTTGCCGACGGGGACATGGTCCTCCATGCCTTCCTCCGGAACAAGCCCGATGTGGTCCTGATGGACATCAAGCTCCATGGGTTCCGCGACGGCATCGATTCGGCTTCTCAGATCCGCGGCTTCTACAAGACCCCGATCATCTACCTCTCTTCGTTCGCCGAGACCGAGGTCAAAGAACGGTTGGGCCGGACCGCCCCCTACGCCTATCTTCAAAAACCCTACGAACTTCCCCGCCTCCACCAGGCCATCGATGCCGTCGTCAGAGGGACAGCTTAGGAAGCCATAGGGTCGCCTTGGTCCCCTTTCCCGGCTCACTTTCGATGGTGATCCCCCCGTTATTGCGCTCGGCCAGACTATGGGCGAGGATGAGACCGAGTCCGCTCCCCCGCTCTCCGCTGGTACCATGGGTGGTCAGTTTGTCTTCAATCCGGAAGAGCCTTTCGATGGTGGTTGCGTCCATTCCCACCCCCTCATCCTGGATGCTGATGGTGCATAGCGGTCCTTTGGTCCCGAAACTCACCCGGATCACACGTCCCGGCAGACTGAATTTCACGGCATTGGAGAGCAGGTTGCCCAGGATGAGTTGCACGGATTCAGGGTCGGCCAGGGGCCGGGGATAGGGTGGCGGGTCGATCTGGATGGGAATTTCCTTCATCTCGGCGGCCGACCTAACCAAGGCGAGAGACTGGTCGAGGACCTTGCCGAGGTCGATGGCCACCTGGTCGGGAACCCAATCCTGCAACTGGGCCCGGGACCACCAGAGAAGTTTCTCCAGGAATTCGTTGGTTTTTTCGAGGGCGGAGGCAAGAGTTTCCACTTCGGTGAATTTGGCTTCTAACCCCGTCATTTTGCCGAGAAGGTGCTTGCGGACATAGCGTGCGGACCCTCCGATGGGACCGCGCAGGTCGTGGGCGATGATGGAAAAAAACAAGTCTTTGGCCCGGACTGACTCGACGAGCTTCCGGTTGCGGGCTTCGATGAGCTCGTCTTTCTGGTTGAGTGTCTGTTCTCCCCGGGTCCGGGTCATGGTGAAGTAGCCGAAAAGGATGATGGTGCCCAACAGGATGGCGCCGCTGACGTACCAGACGTTCACCGCCGCCATTTGAAGCGACTCGCCTTGGAGTCCCATGGCCGTGAGGATGATGACCCGGGCGAGCGAGGAGATCCCCAGCACAAAGAACGGGAGCGCCGTCAGTCCGTGCGACAGACGGAAATGCGGCTTGACAGCCCAGACCAGCAGCACCGCCGTGGTCACCGGACCGACGGTCATCCAAGCTGAGAATACCACGGCCCTGACCCAATAGGGCTCGCCGGCAGCCGCGGCGAACGTCGCGGCCTGGACCAACAGAATGAGGTAGAAGCCCCGGGGAAACGGCTTGGTGAACCGGAACACCCATACCGAGTGGATGAACAGCACCGATGACGCCGCGTAGCAGGTGTTGCCCACCAAATTGGGGAGCCAGCCCGGCAGACTGGAAGGCAGGGCGTCGAAGAGGGTGCCCAGGGACAGAAGCCCCTGGGCGGCGACCCATAGCCAGGCACCGGGGAAGGGACGCCCCGAAACGATGAGCAAGGCCGACAACCCAACGTTGGTCAGGTAACAGAGGAACAAGACCAGCTGCAGATTCGTATCGGGGTTGGGCACTTCAGCCTCAGATCTGACTGGCCGGCAGCTGGTTCAGATCGTAAGGGGTCAACTGGTACACGTAGTAGTTCAGCCAGTTGGCGTACAGAAGGTGGGCGTGGCTCTTCCACGTGACCCCGGGCTTGGCCGCGGGATCGTTGTTGGGAAAGTAGTCCTTGGGCACTTCGATGGGCAGGCCCCGGGTATGGTCGCGCTCGTACTCGGCTTTCAGGGTCAGGCGGTCGTATTCGGGGTGGCCGGTGACGAACACCCGCCGGCCGTCTTCGCTGACCACCAAGTATACCCCGGCCTCGGGACTCTCGGCCACGAGACGAAGCCCGCCGGCGTTCTGCACGTCTTCGCGCAGAACCCCGGTGTGCCGGCTGTGGGGCGCTGGAAAATCCTCGTCAAAACCCCGGACGATGTGTTCGTGGGGCTCCAGAATCTCGTGCCGGTAAACACCGAACATCTTCTTGTCCAGGGGATACTTGGGAATGTTGTAGTGGTAGTACAGCCCCGCCTGGGCCCCCCAGCAGATGTGGAGGGTCGAGAAGACGTTGGTGGTGCTCCAGTGGAGGATCTTTTCCAGCTCCTTCCAGTAGTCAACGGCTTCGAACGGCAGGTTTTCCACCGGGGCCCCGGTGATCACCAGGCCGTCGAACTTCTTGTCTTTGACCTGATCGAAGGTGGAGTAGAAGGCCTCGAGGTGCTCAGCGGGGGTGTTCCGCGACTCGTGGGTCCCCATGTGCATCAGCGAAATCTCCACCTGCAGAGAAGTGTTCCCCAAGAGCCTCAGGATCTGGGTCTCCGTTTGAATTTTGGTGGGCATGAGGTTCAGCACGGCGATTTTGAGGGGACGGATGTCTTGGTGCGCGGCCCGGAGCTCGGACATCACGAAGATGTTCTCTTTTTCGAGCAGCTCTCGCGCAGGAAGATTGCTGGGAATCTTGACGGGCATGGTGAACCTCCTTCTTCAGCATTCGAAACGTTCTTCGAAAGGTAGAGGAGATGCCGTGCCTCGTCAAGGATGAAGACTCTAGACGAACAGCCCGTCGATACTCAAATACCTCTCGCCCGTGTCGTAGTTGAACGTCAAAACCTTGGAACCGGCGGGAAGGTCGGGCAGCTTCTTGGCCACGGCGGCCAGGGAGGCGCCCGTCGAAACACCGACAAAGAGGCCCTCTTCCCGGGCGGCCCGGACCGCGTACTCGAAGGCTTCTTCCTTGGTCACCGTGATGACGCCGTCGAGGATCTCCTTGTGCAGGTTGCCGGGGATGAAC
This sequence comes from Ophiocytium majus, assembly GCA_032358315.1. NCBI lineage: Eukaryota > Xanthophyceae > Mischococcales > Ophiocytiaceae > Ophiocytium > Ophiocytium majus. The sequence goes on along the minus strand of JAULBY010019120.1, from coordinate 337,890 downwards.
CCGGCGCCGATGCCCTGGATGGGATGGGGACTGGGCTGACCGCCTGAAATGACAGGGCTGGCGGCAGGCTCGACGGCGTAGACCTTGAGTTTGGGGAACTTGGGCTTGAGGATTTCGGCGACACCGGTGATGTGGCCGCCGGTGCCGACGCCGGTGATCAGCACATCGATGCCTTCGGGAAAGTCGGCCAGGATCTCGGCGGCGGTGGTCCGCTGGTGGACTTCCACGTTGGCCGGGTTCTCAAACTGCTGGGGAATCCACGAGTTGGGGATCTGCTCTTTCAGCTCGGCCGCCCGGGCAATGGCTCCCTTCATCCCCTTTTCCCGGGGAGTCAGGTCAAAACTGGCTCCGTAGGCCGCCATCAGCCGCCGGCGTTCCACCGACATCGATTCAGGCATGACGAGGATGAGCTTGTATCCCTTCACGGCGGCCACCAGGGCCAACCCGATGCCGGTGTTGCCGGAAGTCGGCTCGATGATGGTGGTGTCGGGCTTGAGGATCCCCTTCTTTTCGGCGTCCTCGATCAGGGCCAGGGCGATGCGGTCCTTGATGCTTCCGCCTGGATTCTGCTTTTCGAGCTTGATCCAGACGTCGTGCTTGCCGCCGAACAGGCGGTTGACGTGGACATGGGGGGTATTGCCGATCGTTTCGAGGATGCTCTTGGCTTTCATTCTTCGTCTCCTAATGTCAAGCGACTTAATTGACTATAAAAGTAGAGCGAAACCCCGGGATGGTCAATACCCACTTATGTTGATCAACAAGAAAATCAGTTGCCGATCAGGGTCTTCGCTTCGTCCTCGGGGACCGATACCCAGTTTTGGGTTCTGCCGATGAGGGCAAAGCCGATGTAGCCCCGCATGGCCAGTTTCTTGCCGTTCTCCACCACTTTGACTTCACAGCCGTACACGTCGGCCTTGGCGTCGCCGATGTCGACGATGGTTCCGTTGTTCCAGCCATCAGAGCCGGCTTTCTTCAGGCCCTTCATCCAGAAGGTTCCGCGGATGGGAAGCCCGTTGTACTCCTTTTTCTGGCTGGTATACTTCTCGTCGGCGGGTTTCCCGGGCACCCACACAATGGTTCCCTGCAGGTCGCCTTTACTGTCCAGGGAAAGCTTCCACAGGGCGGTCACCTTCCCTTCCTCCCCTTTGACATCGCTGATGCTTTTCCAGTACCCGACCGCCTGGGCGGCGGCGTCGGCCCACAGGGCACCGGCCCCGAGGAGCGAGATCAGAACGAGGGACAGAGCTGCTTTTTTCATTGAATCCTCCATAGTCCTTCCAGATTAAGCCGGAGTCATGGTTCCCACAAGGAAAAAGGCTCTGCTATAATACGCGCCATGAACATCCTGATCGTCGGTTACGGCCGTATGGGCCATGAAGTCGAGACCGTTCTCCAGGCCCGGGGCCACCGGGTAACCGCCCGGATCGACCGAGCTCCCGGGGTGGGCGACGCCGTCGATGTTTCGTCGGAAATTTTGCGGTCCAGCCAGGCCGTCATCGAATTTTCCCTCCCCGAAGCCGTCTTGGACCACGTTCGAACCTATGCCTCGGCGGGGATCCCTGCCATCATCGGCACCACGGGCTGGGACGACCTGAAGCCACAGGCCAAGACCATTGTCGAAGGTTTCCAGTCGGCGTTGATCCATGGCACCAACTTCAGCCTCGGCGCCCACATGTTTTTCCAGCTGGTGGAAAAGGCCTCGGCCATGATCGCCGACCTGCCGGAATACGACATCATGGTCACCGAATGGCACCACAAGCTGAAGAAGGACAGCCCGTCGGGAACCGCCCTCACGACCGCCGATAGGATTCTGAAAAATCTTCCCCGGAAAACGGAGATCAACTCGGGTCGGATCGACCGGGCCATCCGGGACGAGGAGCTCCACGTCGCCTCGGTCCGGGGCGGCTCGATCCCTGGCATCCATCAGATTCTGGTGGATTCGGCGGCGGACACCATCGAAGTCCGCCACACCGCCCGCAGCCGGGCTGGGTTCGCCCTAGGAGCCGTCCTGGCCGCCGAGTGGCTTTCCCTTCGACCTCAAATCGGGTTCCTCGACGTCGAGGAATTTGCTAAGCAGTATTTCGCCGGCCTGGAACGTTAACGGGAACCGGTAAGGAGAGACCTATGGCCTACCAAGGTGTGTTCACAGCCCTCGTCACCCCCTTCAGCGCAAAGGGAGGTGTCGATGAGGACGCTCTCAAACGCTTGGTGGAGGACCAGATCACCGCCGGTGTGTCGGGCCTCGTTCCCATGGGTACCACGGGAGAAAGCCCCACCCTCAGCCACGACGAACACATCGACGTGGTGGCCAAGGTGGTCCAGTGGACGGCGGGCCGGGTTCCGGTCATCGCCGGTACAGGTTCGAATTCCACCGACGAGGCCCTTCATCTCACGGCGCGGGCCAAGGATGCCGGGGCCTCGGCAAGCCTTCAGGTGGTGCCCTACTACAACAAACCCAACCAGGAAGGGATGTACCAGCACTTCCTCGCCCTGGCCGACTCGGTGGACTTGCCGCTGATTGTCTACAACATCGCCGGGCGGACGGGCAAGAACATGGAAACCGACACCCTCATGCGGCTGGCCGCCCATAAGAACGTGGTGGGGGTCAAGGAAGCCTCGGGCGACCTTGGACAGATGATGGACGTGTTGGCCCGCCGTCCGAAGGGATTCTCGGTCCTCTCCGGCGACGACAACCTCCTTTATCCCCTGCTGGCCCTGGGCGGCGACGGGGTGATTTCGGTGGCCAGCCACCTGGTCCCCCAGGATCTGGTAAAACTGACCTCGGAAGCCCTGGCGGGCCGGTTCGAAGCGGCCAGGGAGATCCACTTCCGGCTCATCCCCCTCTTTAAGGCAATGTTCTTCGACACCAACCCCATCCCGGTCAAAACAGCTCTGTCCCTCCAAGGAAAGATGCGGGAGACCTTCCGCCTCCCCCTGTGGCCGATGGACGAGCCCAAGCGCCAGGCCCTCCGGGAAGTTCTCGTCTCCCAAGGGCTTCTCCCGGCCCGCTCCTTGTAAAGTTTACTTTACTTTTCGGGAGGGTGCGCTATATTGGAGGGATGAAAACCCCTTCTGTCCTGCGCGCCCTTTTTTTTGCCCTGAGCTTCTCCGGACTGACCATCGGTGCTTTCGCGGCCGAACCCGCCCCGTCGGGCAAGATCATTTTTGTTGATGGCGACGTCACAGCCAACGGCCGGGTGGCCGAAACCGGCGATGTGCTCTCGGGCCCCGTGGTTCTGAAAACGGGTAAAGGCGCCGTGGTCGAGGTGATCTTCGGAGGGAAAAACATCTTCCGGCTGGGCGCGGAAACGGTGGCCCAGGTGGACTTTTCCGTGTTGAAGAAGACCGTCACCCTCGAGAAAGGTGTGTTCACCAGCGTTCTGAAAAAGCTGGCCCAGGTTTCTGGATCGAACTCCTTCCTCTTGAAAACCCCCACGGTAAACGCCGGAGTCCGGGGGACCAGCTTCCACGTGAGCACCGACGGTAACCGGACCTACTTTTGCACCTGCAACGGGAGCGTCGACCTGCAAGACCCCTCGGGGAGCAACGAAGTCCTCCTGACGAACGCCCACCATGGCTCCCGGATCTATAGCAAAGCGGCAGACGGAGCCATCCATGTCGTTTCCGGCGGCCTGGAAGGCCATACCGATGCGAGCATAGAAACGTTGGCCAACCGCATCGCCGTTGCCGTGGATTGGACAAAACCTGATTTGAAGCACGAGTAGCCGTCGCCCCTCGGTTCAGGGCCGGGAAAAGGGCCGACTCCTCGGGGAAATCCGGTTCCGGAAGGCCTCGATCCCTTGGAGGCTCCCGGCAAGGTTGCCCCCGCTGACGACGCAGGCCGCCGCCGCCGAGGCCAGGGCTAGGGTCTCTGGGGCGGGCAGACCCTGGTTGAAGCCCCACACAAGGCCGGCCACCAGGGCATCCCCGGCGCCGACGGTGCTCCGGACCTCCAAGGCGAGACCGGGGGCATGCCAAGCTTGGTTCCCCAGAAACAGCCACGCTCCCTTCGCTCCCAGGCTGACCGCCACCGTTCGGGCGCCGGCCCGCCTGAGGGCGGCGACCGCGTCAAAAAGCTCGTCCTCGGCCTCCACGGGATGACCGACCCAGGACTCAAGCTCGTCTTGGTTGGGCTTGATCAGGTCGGGTCCCGCCTCCAATCCGAGGGCCAGGGCCTCACCGTGGGCATCGAGGACGGTTCTCACCCCGGCCTTCCGTGCCTCAGCGATCCATAGTCCGTACAGGCTTGGAGAGACCCCGGGGGGGAGGGAGCCCGAAAAGACAGCCCAGTCCCCGGGGCCAAGGCCTCCAAGGACCTTCTCCTTCAAGGCAGACAAAGCTTCGGGCGGGAGTACCGGTCCCGGTTCATTGATGTCCGTATGGGTGCCCGTCGACGGATCGGCAATTTTGAGGTTGATCCTGGTTTCCCCGGCAATCTCCACACCCACGAAGGGCACTCCTTCGACGGCCAAACGGCCCGTGAGAACCCGGCCGGTGTCACCGCCCACCGGGGCCACGGCTTGTACCGGTGCTCCCAGGACGCCGAGGACCCTGGCCACATTGAGTCCCTTCCCCCCGGCGTGGAGCTGAACGGTGGATATCCGGTTGACCCGGTCAAGGGTGAACCGTTCGATGGTCACCGCTTTGTCGATGGCGGGGTTGAGGGTCAGGGTTCGGATCATACCGAAGACAGATTCTGGTAGACCTGGACAAACCGTTCCACGGTCAGCACCTCCGCCCTGAGCCCGAGGTCAATCCCCGCCTTGGCGAAGGCCAGGGTCAGGGCCGCGTCGGGCACCTTGAGGGCCGCGGCAGCCCCGGGAAGATTGTTCCGCAGGGTCTTGCGGCGGCTGGAGAAGCATTCGCGGACGAAACGAGAAAATCTTCCATGGTCGAGACCGGGATACCGCCGGTGGGGCCGAAGCCGGACGACCCGGCTGGTCACTTCGGGGGCAGGATAGAAGGAACCCGGTTTCAGGGTGACCACATCGTCCAGTTGAAAGACCGACTGGCAGAGAACGGAAAAGCTCGAATAGTTCTTATTGCCGGGTGCCGCCGTCATCCTTTGGGCCATCTCAAGTTGGACCGTGACGACGAAAACCTCGGGGAAGAAGCCGCCTTCGATGAATTCGGCGACGATGGCGCTGGCCGCGTTGTACGGAAGGTTGCCGACGGTTTTCACCCCGACCGATGCCACCGCCGGAGCCTGGGACCTCCAGGATTTGACGACGTCACCCTCCACCACCTGGAATCCGGCAGAGGAAGACCCAAATTCTTCCCGCAGAAACCCCACGTACCCGGGATCAATCTCAAACACCGTCAGGGGATGTCCCGCCTGGACCAGGTGATGGGTCAGGGCCCCCAAACCGGGTCCGACTTCCCAAACGGGTTCACCGGGCTTCAACTCGAGGGCGGCAAGGATTTGTTTCCGGGCACCGGCATTGATCAGGAAGTTCTGCCCCCAGCGTTTGAGGGCATTGTAGCCCTGGCTGTCGAGGAACGCCTGGAGGGCGGCTGGGGAATCGTAGTTCAGGGAAACGGGCAAGGGAACCTTCCTATGGCGTCTAGTATAGAGGATTGCGGCGCCGGCTCCCAGGCCCCCCACGGTCCAGAAGATCACATCCGCCCCGGTGACCGGCGGGAATCCGCTGGCCCAGGAAGTACAGCCGAAAATCAGGTCGTAGAGGCCTTGGAAGACCGGTGCCGCCGGCGCGATATCCGCGCCGGGAACCAGGCTGAACAGGGCGGCGGCCGCGCCGGCGGCCAGATGAACGGTGGTCAGAGCCACCAGCGGAGGCGTCATCAGCAGTCCCACCCAGCGGACTTCGCCGAACAGGGCGAACGTCAGTGGAAGGGTGGCAGCCAGGGCGGCGGCCGACGAGGCCAGGTTGGCGGCGCCCCACCGGCCCAGCCAGGGACGGAGAACCCGCTCCCACCGTTGGCTCCACCAAAACAGGCCGGCCATGGCAAGAAAGGAGAGCTGAAGAGACAGGGTGCCCGCCAGGTCCGGCCAGAGAAACACGGTGACCAGGAAAGACTGGGCCAAGAGCTCGGTCAGCGGCAGGGGCCGCCGGGAGAGGCTCCAAAATCCTGCCAAAGCCGTCATCACCCAGGCCCGGAGCAGCGAGGGGATGGGGCCGGCGAGGAAACAAAACACGGCCAGGAAGGCTTGGGTCACCAAAAAGATGGCGGCCGGAGAGGCCCTGCGGTGGAACACCACCCCCAGCCCCAGGGCCAAGAGGCTGAGGTGCATCCCCGAAAGGGCCAGGACGTGGCTGCAGCCGGCTCGCCGGAACGACTCCTTCTCCCAGGGCGTCAAATCGTCGACGGCCCCGATGATCAAGGCCTGGGCCAGGGCGGCCGGGGCTGGTCCCAGGGGCTCCAGGGAAGTGTGCAGCCCCGACCGGAACCCCGAGCGCCATTCCCACCAAGGAGCCGACCAGCCGGCAGGCTCCCCGCCCTCCCAAACGAGGGCTCCGGGTTTCAGGGTTCCGCCCCAGGACCACCGCGAGCCGGTGGCGGGAGTCAGACTCTTCCAACCCGCCACGACCACCTCGGCAGCGGCCCGCCCCTGCCAGTCCCCCTGCTCCACCAAGTCGATCCGGAACCGAAAGGGTACGGCTCCCCGGCGGCTCACCGGGGCTTCGGCAACGACGGTTCCGATGCCGGAGGCCTTGCCCGCTACCAAGAAGGGCCACAACGGCGCCGCGGCGGGGAGCGTCCGGAGGCCCCATCCCACCGACAGCAGCGCACCGAAGGCGATCAGTACGGTGAATCGGTTCCGGAGGCCGAGACTCCAGCACCCCGCGGTGAGGATACCGAGACCAACAGCCAGCGGTGCCCAGAGTCCAAGGTATACGGAAGGAAGGAGGATCAAGGTCGTGAGGAAGGCAGGGCGGCAAGAGGCGAAACGGAGGAGAAAGTCCATGCCGTCCCTGACGGCTCCCGGAGACCTGGCGCTTCAGGATTCCCTAGAACAAGCCGGGGACGGGTTTTTTGGCCGACTTGTCCTTACGTTCATCAAAGATGTCGTACACGTAGGTCAGGATCGAGTTCCGGGTGTGGTCCGACGGAGGAACCGCCTGCATGTGGAGGATGGAGCGGTTCTTTTTCTCGTCAAAGGTGATGCCCCGGATGGTGCCTGCCATGGTCAGGGTCTCTTCGCCAAGTTTGAATTGGGTTTTCATGGCCAAGCCGACCTTGGCCTTGCCTCCCACCAGCAAAGCGCAACCATCTTCCGACAGGTCCACCAACCGGGCCTTGTACCCCGGGGCCACCTCGATGGATTCGTTGGCTTGGTTGACGTGTTTCAAGTGGTAGATGAGGCACGGCAGGTCGGCTTCGACCCGGATCGACCCCCGCTTTTGGCTCCGGATAAGGGTGTCGGAATGGGCCAGGTACAGGATGGGGAACTTGCGGTTCAGGAAGTCGTCGATGACCTTGGATTCAAAATAGTAGCCCGCGTCTTCGGCACGCCAGAAATACACATTGACCCTCTGGCCCTTCCAGGTGAACCCTGGAGGAAGATCCTTCCCCACCGGGTAGGCCACGGCCATGTATTTGCGGAGGTTCTCGACGATTTGAGAATGAAAGGTGCTGCCCCCGGGCAGGGTCATCCGGATGCGCTGGTGGGCCATGAGCTCCCGGCTGGTCTTGATCCCGTTCTTGTACCGCGGCAGGTTGAACTCGACCCGCTTGCGGAAGTCGAAAATCTCGCTGAGGAACTCGTTGGTGGCCGGATTGGACATCTGCTGCCGGGCCCGGTAACGCAGGATCAACGACCGGATCGTCCGGTCGAGGACCCGGATCGAGCTGAAAATCGTGACCGGGTTCTCCATCTCGGACTCCACGGCCGCCCGGCGGAGAACGTCGATTTCACGGAACTGGAACCCGGACTCTTTTCCCTTGGAATAGAAAGCGAACCAAGGGAACCCCAGCCCGCCGTTGGTGGCGAGCCAGACGATGAAGCCGACGAGGAAGAGAACCGCGAGCAGGACAGGCGCCAACCAAAGCCAAAACATGGGTAACCCTCAACCAAACATTTGTAATAGCAAAGCCGGGAAAGGGAAGGAGGGTCAAGTCCCTCCGAAGTGAAGACTTAGGCCTTGCGGTTCAAACTGAACAGCCGCTGGAAGAAGTTCGGCTTAGGGCCGCCCTCTTCGGTGAACCGTCCCATGGCCAGGAACTTGGTCATCCGTTCCCGGGCGAGCTGCTCCCCAGTCTTCTGTTCCAGCCGCTTCAGAGACTCCAAAATCTGGGTCTTGATGTTGGCCGCCGTCAGCGCATGGTCGGCGTGGGCGCCGCCGTCGGGCTCGGGAACCACACCGTCGACGATACCGAAGGACAACAGGTCCGAGGGAAACAGTTTCAACTGGGCGGCGGCCTCGGCGGCCTTGTTCGGATCCCGGAGCAAAATCGAAGCGCAGCCTTCGGGTGAAATGACCGAATAGAAGCTGTTTTCCAGCATGTAGACTTCGTTGGCCACGGCGATGCCGAGGGCTCCACCGGAACCGCCCTCTCCGATGATGAAGGCCAGGACGGGGACCCGCAGCAGGGCGAATTCCTTGAGGTTGCGGGCGATCGCTTCGCCGATGCCGCGTTCTTCGGACGCCAGGCCGGGGTAGGCTCCGGCGGTATCGATGAAGGTGATCACCGGACGGCCGAACTTTTCGGCCTGTTTGGCCAGCCGGAGAGCCTTGCGGTAACCTTCGGGGTGGGCCCAGCCGTAATTGCGCCGGATGTTTTCCTTCATGTTCCGGCCCTTCTGGTGGCCAAGGAAGGTCACGGGACGGCCATCGAGGAGGCCCACGCCGCCGACCAAAGCCTGGTCGTCGCCGAAGGCCCGGTCGCCGTGGAGCTCAAGGAAGTTCTCGGCGATGTGATGGATGATTTCTAAGGTGGTGGGCCGGTCGGCGTTCCGGGCCAGCTGGATCTTCTTCCAGAGGTCCTGGGGTGTGAGTTTGCCGTCGACCAGCTTCTCTTGAAGACGCTTGAGGTCGGGACCGATGTCGACGCTGTTCTTTTCCGCCAGGGATTGGAGTTCCTGGATCTTCTTTTGGATTTCGTTCTGATCCATGGGTTGCCCTTTCAACGTGAGAGGTGGGTGTCGATGAGGAAGGCCAGGGTCTTCTTCAACTCAGGCCGGGGAACGATGGCATCCACGAAACCCCGGTCCACCTGGAACTGAGACTTCTGGAACCCTTCGGGGAGCTTTTGGCGCAGGGTAGATTCGATGACCCGGGGTCCGGCGAAACCGATGCTGGCGCCGGGTTCGGCCAGGATCACATCTCCCAGCATGGCGAAACTGGCGGTGACGCCTCCGTAGGTCGGGTCCGTGAGGACGACAAACAGGGGAACCCTGGCCAGCTCCAGCTGGGCGATGGCGGCGCTGCACTTGGCCATCTGCATCAGCGAAAAGATCCCTTCCTGCATGCGCATGCCGCCGGAGGTGGTGAACAGGATGACCGGGGTCTGCTTCTCGAGCCCGGTCAGCAGGGCCCGGGCCAGCCGCTCACCGGCCACCGAACCCATGGAGCCGCCCATGAACTTGAAATTCATGATGGAAAGGACCACTTTGCGGCCGTCGATGGTGGCGGTACCGTTGGTGACCGCTTCCGACTGGCCGGTGGCCGCCTTGGCTTCGCCCAGCTTGCCGTCGTAGCCGGGGAACCCAATGGCGTTGACGCTCTGGATCTCCTGGCTGAACTCCTGGAAGGAGCCGGCGTCGACGAGGGTCCGGATCCGCTCGGTGGGGTTGATCCGGAAGTGGTGGGCGCACTTGGGGCACACGTAGTAATTGTTCTCGAGCTCGCCGGCCTCGAGGTGGGCGTGGCAGGAAGGACAGGAGTGCTTCTGGGCCACAAAGCTCCGCTCGTCCCGGAACGAGAGGTCCTGGGGAACGGGCTGGCGGCGGCCTAGCAGCCGGTCGACGACGCTGGTGAAGAGGGCCATCAGCCGATTTCCTTCATGATGGCGTCGAGGACCTGGGTGCCGAAGCCGCCCTTACGGAAGATTTGGGTGTTGATGATCTTTTTCTGAAGGTCGAGGTTCACGGGTACACCTTCGAGTTTGAACTCGTCGAGGACGGCGAGCATCTTGTTGATGCCCTCGGCCCGGGTCGGGGCGCCGATGATGATCTTGGCCACCATGGAGTCGTAGGTCGGAGGCACCGTGTAGCCGTTGTAGAGGAAACTGTCGACCCGGACCTTGAAGCCCGAAGGAGGCAGGTAATCCTTGACGGTGCCGGGGGCCGAGGCGTTGACCCGGATTTCCATGGCGTAACCGTCGATGCGGACGTCTTCCTGCTTCACCGACAGCGGTTCTCCGTTGGCGACCCGGATCATTTCTTTGATCAGGTCAACACCGGTGATCATTTCAGTGACCGGATGCTCGACCTGGATGCGGCTGTTGACTTCCATGAAGTAGTACTGGCCGTCCTTGAACAGGAACTCGATGGTCCCGGCGCCGGAGTAGCCGATGCCCTTGAAGAGCCTGGTGGCATCTTCGCCCATCTTTTTGCGGATTTCGGGGGTCACCAGGGGACTGGGGGCTTCTTCGACCAGTTTTTGGTGGTTTTTCTGGACCGAACAGTCGCGTTCGCCCAGGGAGATCACGTTGCCGTGCTTGTCGCCCATCATCTGCAATTCCACATGGGCGGCGTTCTCGAGGTACTTCTCGATGAACACCGTGCCGTCGCCAAACGCCTTTTCTGCCTCGTGGGCCGCCATTTTGAGGTTGTCAGCCAGTTCTTCGATCTTGCGGATGATGCGGATGCCCTTGCCGCCTCCGCCCGCCGAGGCCTTGATGATGACGGGAAGGCCCATTTTCTTGACCTTCTCGACGGTTTCTTCGACGTTGACCACCGCGCCTTCGATGCCCGGGGTGCATGGGACGCCGTACTTGGTGGCGTTTTCCTTGGACCGGATCTTGTCGCCCACGGCGTCAATGACATCGGGATCGGGCCCGACCCAGATCAGACCGGCCGACTGGACGGCCCGGGCGAATTCGGCTTTCTCAGAAAGGAAACCGACCCCGGGGTGGATGGCGTCGGCCCGGCTGTTCAGGGCGGCCGAGATGATGTTGCTGATGTTCAGGTAGCTGTCTTTGGAAGGGGGGGGCCCGATGCAGATGGCTTGGTCGGCCATCTTCACGTGGAGGGCCTTCCGGTCCGCCTCGGAGTAGACCGCGATGGTCCGGATGCCCAGTTCTTTGCAGGCCCGGATGATCCGGACGGCGATCTCCCCGCGGTTGGCGATCAGGAGGGATCGGATCATTTGCGGCGCACCTCGAACAGAGGCGTGCCGTACTCAACGAAATGCTGGTTGTCGACGAGGATGCGCAGGATCTCGCAGTCGAATTCGGCGACAAGTTCGTTCATGACCTTCATGGCCTCAATGATACAAAGCGTTTCGCCCTTCTTCACAACCTTGCCTTCTTCGACAAAGGGAGGAGCGTCGGGGGCCGGGGTGCGGTAAATGGTGCCGACAATGGGGCTGTTGATGGTTTCTCCGCCGGCGGCGGCAGGGGCGGCAGGGGCACCGGAAGCAGCGGGGGCAGGGGCGGCGGCCACGGGCGCCGCGGCATGGACCGGGGCGGCCACGGGCGCCGCATAGGTCACGTCGGCATGACGTTTCAGGTGGAATTCTACGGATCCCTCACGGTACTTGAACTCGGCCAGAGCGGTCTGGTTGAACTTCTCGATGACCGCCAGGATGTCTTTCGTGTCCATTTCAACTCCTCGGAAACAATTCTCGGGGACCCTAACACGGAGCAAAAAGGGCTGTCAATGCGCCTTTGAGGACCGTTCCTCAGCATAACCTCCTTGGATAATCTGTCAAGTCACGGCCGGATAGATGAATAGCTCTCTTGAAAAGTTCAGCTTTCTGGGAATGACATTGCACGAATTCTGAACTGCCCGTATAGTAATCTCTATGAAATCGATCGAGCAATTGCTTCCCCACCGCAAGCCTTTCCTTTTTGTTGACCGGTTGGAAAACGTCACCCAGGAGGGTTTGACCGGGTTCCGAACCTTCACCAGCGAGGAATTCTTCTTTCCCGGGCATTTCCCGGACTATCCCGTTGTTCCCGGTGTGATCCTGGTGGAAACCATGGCCCAGGTCGGCGGTGCCGGCGTCGGCCAGCTCGGAGTCCTCGGCAGCGATGCCCTGTTCTTCCTGGCCACCGTTGAAAAGGCCAAATTCCGGCGCCAGGTTCGACCCAACGACACTGTCAGGTTCGATATCGTCAACTTGCGTATCAGTCCCCGCATGTTGCGCCAGAGCGGCAAAGCCTATGTGGGAGAAGAACTTGCCTGTGAAGCCGAATGGATGTGCATCGTCGGCCAAGCTCCTGCGACCTGAGGTTAATATGAATCCAGAAACGATTCCACAACGCATCCGCTCCATTGCCCAGATGTACTATTCCACACCGGCCCAGATGAGCCGGCCCACCGCCAAGGTTTCCGCCCAAGACGGCGGTTTCCGCACCTTTATATATAAGGACTATTGGGACGAAGTGTGCCGGTTCGGCGCCGGTCTGGCCAGCCTCGGGCTGGAACGGGGAGCCCACGTCGGCATGATCGCCGACAACCGGCGGGAATGGCTGGTCGCCGACTTGGCCATCCTCGGTCTCGGCGCCGCCGACATTCCCCGGGGCTCCGACTCCACCAAGGAAGAGGTGTCCTATATCCTCCAGCACGCCGACTGCGTGGCCGTGGTGGCCGAGGATACGGCCCAGACCGAAAAGATCTTGGCGGGACTCCCCGAAAAGTCAAACCTGAAGTTCCTGGTCGTCCTGGACGATTCTCTCCCCGCCCACCGCAAGGCACCTTCGTCGCTCCAACTGCTGAACTACTCGGAAGTCCTGGCCCGGGGAGCCGGCGAGTTGAAGAAGGATCCCAAGGCCTTTGACAACCAGGTCGATATCGGCAAGGCCGGAGACTTGGCCACCATCATTTACACTTCGGGGACCACCGGAGAACCCAAGGGCGTCATGCTGACCCACCGGTCCTTCACCTTCCAGGTCGACCGGGTCTACCCCGTCCTGGGGATCAAAAACCGGGACGTCTTCCTCTCGGTTCTGCCCGTGTGGCACGCCTATGAAAGGGCCATCGAGTACGTTGTCCTCTGCGCCGGGGCCACCCTGGCCTACTCCAAGCCCATCGGCAAGGTGATGCTCGAGGACATGGCCGTCTTGAACCCCCAATGGTTCATTTCGGTCCCCCGGATCTGGGAAAGCATCCGTTCGGCCATCTACCGCAACGTGAAAGGTAAAGGGCCGGCCCTGCAAGTGCTGTTCGACTTCTTCGTGTCGGTGGGCAGCACCCACGCCGACCTCAGGGACAAGTTCCTGGGCCGGTGGCCCCGGTTCAGCCCCCACTGGAACCTGCCTACCCAGGTCTGGACCTCGGTTCCCATCGTCCTCCTCTGGCCCCTCAAGGCCCTGGGCAGCCTCATCCTCTTCCGGAAGCTCCGGGGACTCCTGGGCACCAAATTCATCGCCGGGATCTCGGGCGGCGGGGCCTTGCCCGGCCACGTGGACCAGTTTTTCCGGGCCATCGGCGTCCTGGTCCTCGAGGGCTACGGCCTGACCGAGTGCGGCCCCGTCCTCGGGGTGAGGGTTCAGAAGCGGCCCGTGCCCAAGACCATCGGTCCGCTGTTCAAAGACATCGAGTTCCGGGTCCGGAACGAAGAAACCGGCAAGAACGTGAAGCCCGGCCAGAAGGGCGAGCTTTGGGTGAAGACTCCCCAGACCATGCTCGGTTACTACAAGCGGCCCGACGCCACCGCCAAGGTGCTCAAAGACGGCTGGCTGAACACCGGAGACCTGGTCCGGGCCACGGTCAAGAAAGAAATTCAGATCGTCGGCCGGTCCAAGGACACCATCGTTCTCCGGGGCGGGGAGAACATCGAGCCCGAACCCATCGAACAGAAGCTTCTGCAATCCGAGTTCATTGACCAGATCATGGTGGTGGGACAGGACCAAAAGTACCTGGGAGCCCTCATCGTCCCCAATTACGATCTGTTGGAAAAGTTCGCCCGGGAGCGGCGGATCACCTACCTGGACAAGGAAGAACTGCTGGACAACAGCCAGATCCTGGAAGTGGTCCACGAAGTGATCCAACACCTGGTGAATCCCCGGACCGGGTTCAAGAGCTTCGAACGGGTGTTCAAGTTCCGGCTCCTCCCCCGGGCCTTCCAGGTGGGTGTGGAGATGACCCAGAAGCTCAGCCTGAAGCGAAACGTGGTGGCCGAGCTGTACAAGGGTCAGATCGCCGAGCTGTTCAACCAGAAAGAAACGGAGTAAAAGGAGGGGGTCGCCCCCCCTCCTTTCCCCGTGATAAGATTGGAGCATGAACTCCACCAACCCCCTGCTCCAGGCCTGGGACACTCCGTACGGCCTGCCCCCCTTCGACAAAATCCACACCGAACACTTCGGACCGGCCCTCGACGCGGCCATGGCCTCCCACACCCGGGAAGTCCTGGCCCTGGCCTCGTCGTCCGAAGCCCCCACCTTCGCCAACACCATCCTGGCCCTCGACCAGTCGGGCGCCGACCTTCAAAAGGTGGCCGGGGTGTTTTTCAACCTGACCGGCTGCCTCACCGACGAGGCCCTCCAGGCCGTCGAGCGGGACTACAGCCCCAAGATGGCTGCCCATTCCACCCAGTTTCTGCTGAATCCCGAACTCTTTGCCCGGGTCGACGCGGTTCATGAGGTTCGTCACCGGAGCGGCTTGAACCCCACCCAGATCCGGCTCGTGGAAAAGATTCACCTCGACTTTGTGCTGGCGGGAGCCCGGTTGGCACCCGCTGCCAAGGCCCGGGTCGCCCAGATTGTCGAGGCCTTGAGCGAAAAATGCACCGCCTTCGGACAAGCCGTCCTGGCCGACGAGGAAGAAACCTACGTGCTCATCGAGTCCGCGGACGGCCTGACGGGCCTGTCGGCCGACTTGGTCAGCGCCGCCGCCGAGGCCGCCGCGGCCCACGGACACCCTGGAAAATGGGCGGTGACGGTGGGACGGTCCTTTGTCGAGCCTTTTCTCACCCAATCCACCCGCCGGGACCTGCGCCAGAAGGTGTACGACGCCTTTTCGCAACGGGGAGAGCTCAGTCCGGCCCGGGACACCAAGCCGCTGATCAAGGAAATTCTCGAACTCCGGGCCGAACTGGCCGGGCTCCAGGGGTATGCCACCTACGCCGACTACGCCCTGGTGAACCGGATGGCGAAGACCCCGGCCAACGTCGCCGGCCTTTTGGACCAGGTTTGGGGTCCGGCCGTGGCCCGGGCCGCTGGGGAGGAAAAGATTCTGGCGGCCCTGGCCCGGGAGAAGGACGGCATTGACCGTCTGGAAGCCTGGGACTGGCTGCACTACGCCGACCTGGTCCGGATCCGGGACTACCAGCTCGACGAAGCCGAGATCAAGCCCTACTTCAGCCTGGATTCCATGCTGGCGGCCATGTTCTGGTCGGCCGGCCGGCTCTTCGGCGTCGATTTTATCGAGGTGAAGGGGGTACCCCTCTACCACCCCGACGTGAAGCTCTACGAGGTGAGGCGCCGGTCCGACGGCGGGCTCCAGGGCGTGTTCCTCTCGGACAACTTCGCCCGGCCCGGCAAACACTCCGGGGCCTGGATGAGCAACTACCGCGAACAGAGCGCCGGAGTCGTCCCCATCATCTCGAACAACAACAACTTCACCAAGGCCAAGGCCGGGGAGCCCGTGCTGATCAGCTTCGACGACGCCTCGACCCTGTTCCACGAGTTCGGCCACGGCCTCCACGGGCTCCTGAGCAACGTGGACTATGTGGGTCTTTCGGGGACCAACGTGCTGAGGGACTTCGTCGAGCTTCCCAGCCAGCTGTTTGAACACTGGGCCCTGGTTCCCGAGGTGTTGGAGAAGTTCGCCCGGCACCACGCCACGGGCCAGCCCATTCCCAAGGCTTTGGTGGAGAAGATCCGAAAGGCCCAGACCTTCAACATGGGCTGGACCACCGTCCAGCAGACCGGCCCCACCCTCCTCGACATGGAACTCCACGCCCTCACCGATCTGAAGACCTTCGACGCCGACCGGTTCGAGAAGGAGGCCTGCGCCCGGCTGGGGGTTCCTTCGGTGGTGGGACTCCGTCACCGGCTGCCCCACTTCCAGCACCTGTTTACCGGGGACAGCTATGCGGCAGGGTACTACGTCTACCTCTGGGCCGAGGTCCTTGAGGCCGATGTCTACGCGGCGTTCGAAGAAAAGGGCGATCCCTTTGACCCCGGTTTGGCCGCCAAACTCCTGAAGACCATCTACGCGGCCGGGAACTCTTCCGACCCCGCCGAGGCCTTCCGGGCCTTCCGGGGCCGGGATCCTCAGATCGGACCGCTTTTGAAGCAGCGGGGTCTGAAGGCTTGACCGACCAGAGAATTGTCTTTCTTGGACCCGGATCGGTGGCGCTCGAAGCCTTCGAACCCGGGGTCCCAGGGCCCTCGGAAGTCTGCCTGAAAACCCTGGTCACGGCGGTTTCTGCGGGGACCGAGTCGCTGTTATGGCGGGGCACCTGGCCCCCTGGGATGTCCCTCGACGGTCTTTGGGCCCCGGAATCCGGGAGCGCCCGGTACCCGGTGTGCTACGGATATGCGTCGGTGGGCCGGGTCGAGGCCCTCGGCCCCGGGGTAGACCCGGCGTGGCTTGGACGCCGGGCCTTCACGTTCACGGGCCACCAGACACGGTCGGTGGTCCCTGTTTCGGCCTTGGTCCCCCTGCCCGACACCCTGGAGGCCGAAGACGCGGTGTTCACGGCGGCCCTGGAAACAGCTCTCTCCCTGGCCCAGGACGCGTCGCCGGCGGCGGGAGAAACCGTAGGAGTCTGGGGTCTAGGGACCATCGGCATCCTGACGGCCGCCATCTTGGCGGGGCCGTTCGAGGTCCGGGGCTGGGACACGGTGCCGTTCCGGAGGGACAGAGCTGCCTCCTTCGGGGCCCGGGCGGCCGGAAGACCGGCCGACCGGTCCTGCGACACGGTGATCGAGCTGACGGGCAACCCTGGGGCCCTCGACGAAGCCCTGGCGGCGGTTCGGTTTTCGGGCCGGGTGGTGGTCGGCTCTTGGTATGGGTCCCGGCCGGTTCCTCTTTCCTTGGGGGGAGAGTTCCACCGGTCCCGGATCGAAATGGTGTCGAGCCAGGTCAGCACCTTGTCGCCCGTGCTGTCGGGACGGTGGACCAAGGCCCGGCGGCTGGAATCCGCCGTCGCCCTCGCCGGCAGCCTCCGGCCCTCCCGGTTGGTGACCCACCGGTTCCCCGTCGGTCAGGCATCAGACGCCTATCGACAGGCCTGCGACCGGCCTTCGGAGACACTCCAGGTGCTGTTCACGTACGAGTGACACCCCGGAACACCTGGAGCTGCAGTTCTGCCAGGCGACTGGTCAGAACCTCGTCCCCTGTTCCTTCTTTCCAGAGCCGTCCGTCAACCGGTGCTCCAAGGGCCACGGCGATACACTGGGACCGCGGACGCCCCCAGAGGACCTGGCCGGTCAGTTGGAGGACGGCCGCCGTCCAATCCCGGTCGGAAGGCTTTCTCCGCCACCGGGCAAACCAAGGGTCCACAAAGGACTTCGCCCTGACTCCCGCGACCAGGATGGGCTGTACGGTCAATCCCGGAACCGTCCGGGCCCAGAGGCCGGTGCTCCCCGCCCAGGACGACCAATCTGCCCTGGGCATCCAGGCCGGATCGGGTTCGATGCGGCCCGCTGGAAACGTCAGGACCGATCCGCCGCCAGCCAAGTGGGCCGCGACCCGCTTCAAGACGCCCCAGGCGCCGGAATCCGGGACGAGGAACAACGACTCGGCCAGCTGGGGGAGGGCCCGGAGGAAGGGTCGGTCCCGGGCCACGATTTTCAGGCTGGCGCCGGGAAGCACCGACAGCAGGGCCAGAACGTCCCCGAGGCCCGGATGGTTCGAAACGTACAGCCGGGGCCCTTCCGTCAAAACCTCACCCGACGGTTGGATGCGGATTCCCCAGCCCGACAGCAGACCAGCGGCGGCCTCCGGCCCCTGGCCCCGTCCGTAGGCCGCGTCGAACTCCAGGAGCCTGGCGGCCAACAGAGAGGCCGGACCGTCAAACAGCCGGCGCAACTCCGGCACCCTGCCGGCAAGGCGGGCAAGGCCGGCGGCGGCCAGCAAATCATCGGTGTTACGGTCCCTGAGGACCCTGAGCCGGGGAGACGGGCTGGCCGAAGGGGAATCCATAGCCGTATCTTACTCCTTGGAGGAGCCAGAGTGTACCAAATTGGATTGATTCGACCGTTCCAGGCCCGTCATTTTCTCATCGGAGGTGATTGGGGCCCCGAAAACAACCTCCATGCCCACGACTACCAGGCCGAGTGGACCCTCGGCGGCCCGGGACTCGACCGCCACGGCTACCTCCTCGACCTGCTGGCCGTCGAAGCCTACCTCGAAGAGGCAGTGGGTCTGGTTCGGGACCGCATCCTCAACGACCTGCCGGCCTTCTCTGGACTCAATCCCTCGGTCGAACGGCTGACCCGGTTTCTCTCCGACACCCTGACCGCAGGAAGACAGCAGTGGGACCCCGAGCGACGCCTCAGCCGTTCCGAGGTCAAAGTTTACGAAAACGAGGCGGCCTGGGCGTCCTGGTCTGAGACCCTGCCCGGTCCTGAAGGCCTGCGTTGAACCTGGCCCTGGTCATCCCGGGACCCCTGGACCGGCGGTCCGGGGGGTTCTCCTACGACACCGACTTGGTGACCTTTTGCCGTCAGCTCGGTCACGAGGTGGAGGTCTGGAGCCTCCCGTCCCCGCCGGCCGCGGCCCGCCGGGAACTGGAGACTAGACTCCGGGACGCCGCGGGGGACAGAGCTGTGATCTTCGATGCCCTGGTCCACCCGGAGGTGGTCACCGTCCTGGAGCGGCTCCGGCCCCGGTCCCCGGCCCTTTGGATCGGCCTCGTCCACCATTTGGCCTGGCTCGAGGACCCCAAACCGGGCCGCGACACCCGGCAGAAACAAGGGAGGGAAAGGCGCTTCCTTGAAACCATGGACGCCTACCTCTTCAACAGTGACGATACCCGCCGGTCCGTAGCGGTCTTGAGGGGTGAGAACGCCGGCTTCCGGCCCGGGGCGGTCCTGAAGCCCCCCCTCGCCCCCCAAGACTTCCTAACGGCCCCCGACCAAGGCCGGCTGCTGTTTCTCGGCAACCTGGTGCCCCGGAAAAACCTGGCCGGACTCCTGGAAGCTCTGTCCCTCCTGGCCTCCCGAAGACCAGGCCTCCCCTGGTCCCTGACCGTGGCGGGAAGCCCCGACCTCGATGTCGGATACGCCGCAAGGTGCCGGGCCCTGGCGAAGACCCGAGGATTGGAACCCCGGTTGGTCTGGGCCGGCCGGGTGTCCGAACCCGAAAAAGCGGCGCTCTGGACCGCCACCGACCTGCTGGCCCTCCCGTCGTTCCACGAAGGCTGGGGGATGGCCCACGCCGAAGCCCTAGCCCGGGGGATCCCCTCCCTCGCAGTGGCCCAAGGCGGGGCGGCCGAGGTGTTGGGAGACGCCGCGCTCTGGGCCTCCCCTGAACCCGAGGGACTGGGCCGGGCGTTGGAGCGGTACTTGGATGACCAGGCCTTCCGAGACGACCTTCGGCTCCGGGTCCGCCATAGAAGCCGGATCGCCAGCACCACCGGTTTTGCCGCCCTCGGTCCCTTTCTTGAGGCCCTCGAGGAGAACCGTCAGGCGCGGACAGATCCGCGACCCGGGATTGCCTTCGAAGACTATCTGGAGGCCAAGGCCACGGTGGACAGCCGGTCGCTGTCTTCCCAGGTCATGGAGGCCGCCTTCTCCGGCCCCCCCCCGCAGTCTGTCCTGGAACTGGGAGGGGGTACGGGCACCATGGCCCGGCGGTTGCTGTCCTGGGGAAAGATTTCCCCGGAAACCCGGTACGAACTGGTCGACCAGAACGCCACAGCCTTGGCCCAAGCCCAGGCCCGGGCTTCCGGCCTGTTCCGGCCCGGAAAACTGGTCACCCGGGAAGCCGACCTTCGGACGGTCTTTGAACAACGCCGGGAAGCTCCCGACCTGATCATCGCCCACGCGCTGCTCGATCTGTTCGATCCCCGGACCACCGCGCCCGCCCTGGCCCGGCTCGGCGCCCGGCGCTATTGGCTCACACACCTGTTTGACGGCTTGACCTCGTGGGAGCCCCTGATTGATCCCGACCTCGATGCCGGCCTGGTAAAAGCCTATCACCGGTCGATGGACGAACGGGCCCCGGGCGGCGCCCTGGGCTCATCCCGGTCAGGCCGGGACTGGCTGACCGCCCTTCCCCGGTACGGATTCCGCATCCTATCCGCCGCCTCGTCGGACTGGATCGTCCGGCCGGCAGACGGCCGGTATCCCGACCAGGAAGCGGTGTTCCTCCGGGCCCTCCTCGGCTTCTTCCGGACCAGCCTCACCGGGCGAAACGATGTGGATCCCGCCGGTCTCCAATGGTGGCTAGCCGTCCGTGAACGGCAGATCGAGGCCGGAGAAGCCGTATTCCTGGCTCACCAGCTGGACATTGCCGCCGAGCTGGTTCCCGGCTTCACCCCAGGGTATTGAGGCCAGGAACAAGACGGACCAACCGTCCGTCGACGAGGTACCACAGGTCCCGGGCGTTGGGGTTCTCGGCCCGGCTCAGGTCGGCGGAAAACCTCACCCGTCGGCTGGCGTCCAGGTAGTCGAACACTTCCAGGCAGGTGGCCGCCCAGACTCCGTCAGCGGAGCCCAACTGACGGCAGGTTTCTTCCATCAGCGGCCAGTTGCCGTCGCGGTCGAATTCATAGGAATGGCCCCAGATGGAAAACCAGATCAGGTATTGGGGTTTCGCGTGGGAGAGAAACTCCCCGGTCCGCTCGGCCAAGCCTTGGTTGTGGTGGCAGGTCGAAACCCAGCGCCACGGGTCCTCGGGAAGGCCGAAGGCTCCGGTGCCGCCGACCATCCGGGCGTACCGGATCCCCAGGTCGGGAAGCAGCCGGGCGAGGGACGGATCGACCGAGCCATTGGGGTAGGAGAACCCCGCCACGGGCCGCCCGGCCAGGGGTTCCAGGCCGCGGCGGTCTTCGAGGACCTGGAGAGCCGCCTGGTCGAGGGGACATCGGGCCAGGGTCGGGTGGCTCCAGGTGTGGGCGGCGACCTCGTGGCCGGCGTAGAGGGTCCGGACTTCGTCGGAGGTCAGACGGTCGCCTTCTCCGAGGAGGCCGGCGTTCAGGTGGAAGGTGCCTTTCAACCCGTGGTCGTTGAACAACCTCACCAGGCGCCGGTCCGCCGTTTTCCCATCGTCGTAGCTGAAGGTCAAAGCCTTATGCCGGCCCTCGGGCCAGGTCAACACCGCGGTTTTCATCGCAGTCCCTGGTGAAATTGGATGGGTACGGCCTTGCGGAGTTTCCCTTTGACGGGGACAGAGCCGAACACCTTCAGCACCTGGTCGGCGATGGCCCGGTCCACGGCGATCCAGGTGCCCCATTCGGTCACCTTGATGGCGCCCACCTGGTCCCGGTGGAAACCGGCCGCCGCGGTCAGGGCCCCCAGGACGTCGCCGGGCCGGATTTTATCCTTCTTGCCGTCGAGAAGCTTGATCATGGACCGAGGCGGGACGGGGTCGCCCTCGGGTGAGGGGGACAGAGCTGCGGACTCCTGCCAGGGGACCGTGTCGAGGCCGGTAAACTCCTGGATCCGCTTCACCAGGGCCTTCTCCCGGTCGGAGACCAGGGTCAGGGCCAGCCCCCCCTCGCCGGCCCGGCCGGTCCGTCCGATCCGGTGGACATGGACCTCGGGATCGGGACTGATGTCGAAGTTGACCACCGCGTCGAGGACGGGGATGTCGAGGCCCCGGCTGGCGACGTCGGTGGCCACAATGACCGAAACGCACCGTCCGGTAAACAGGGCCATGACTTCGTCCCGGTCCCTCTGCTCCAGATCGCCGGAGAGTTCCAGCACCGAGAACCCCCGGGTCTTCAAAAAGGACACCACTTCACGGCCCTGGGCCTTGGTGTTGACGAACACGAGCGAAGTCTCGGGACGAAAGTGTCCCAAGGCCCGGGCCAGGACGTCGAGGCGGTTGTCTTCGGTGACCGCGTAGAAGCGCTGGTCAATTTTGGGGACAGAGCTCGCCGCGGCCACCTCGACGGTGAGGGGGTTCCGAAGAAACGGTGAGGCGATGGCTTGGATCCCCGGGGGATAGGTGGCCGAAAACAGCAGGGTCTGCCGATCCCGGGGACAGAGCTTGGCCACGGCCACCATATCGTCGACGAAGCCCATATCGAGCATCCGGTCGGCCTCGTCGAGGACCAGGGTCCGCAAGCCGTCCAGGGTCAGGGTACCCCGGGAGAGGTGGTCCTGGATCCGGCCGGGGGTGCCGACGACCACGTGGGCGCCATGGGCGAGGCTGGAGGCCTGGCCCCGGAGCGGAACCCCGCCGCAGAGGGTCACCACTTTGAGGTGGTCGACGCTGCGCCCCAGCCTCCGGATTTCGACGGCCACCTGGTCGGCCAACTCCCGGGTAGGACAGAGGACCAGGGCCTGGACGCCGAAAAACTTCCGGTTCAGCCGGGCGAGGAGGGAAAGGGCGAACACCGCGGTCTTGCCGCTCCCCGTGGAGGCCCGGACGACCAGGTCCCGGCCCTCCAGGGCCGGAGGGAGGGACAGAGCTTGAACCGGGGTCGGGGCCGTGAAACCGAGCTGGTTCAAGGTATCCAGGAAGGACTGGTCGAGGGAGAGGTCGGAGAACCGGGCCGGAGAGGAAGGGGATGTCATGGTTCCACAGTATCACAGCGGCGCCGGCTTCGGCAGAGACCTTGTGATTCGGCCCCATCGGGTTGCCGCCTTGCCCTGGTGAGAAATCGGTTTCCAAGGGATCCTATCCCAGAAGGAGCATCCTATGAAAACCGCCCTCTTTTCCCTAGTCCTGTTTGCCTGCCTGATCACCCAGGGCTTGTCTGCCGAATCTTCAGCCGCAACGTTTGCCCAATCGGTCAGTTGGTATGGACAGAACTCTCTGCGCCTCGAAATGGCCGGGAAGATCATTTGGATCGACCCCGTCACGGTGCCGACGGTGGAAAAAGCCGACGTCATCCTGGTCACCCACTCCCATGCCGACCACTATGCCCCCGGAAAAATCAAACGCCTTCGTTCGGCTTCAACCCAAGTCTGGGTGGGGTTTGCCGACCTCGATCTTCCCCAGATCCATCCTGGCGAGAGCAAGACCGTCGGGGGTCTCACCATCGAGGCCGTTCCCATGTACGATGCCCATGTCCCCGCCTTCCATGAGAAATCGACGGGCTTTTGCGGGTATATCCTGCGAACCGACGGTTTAACTGTCTACATCGCGGGCGATGCCGGCCGAATGGACGAATTGAAGACCCTCCAGTGCGATGTGGCCTTCCTTCCCCTCGGGCCGGTCTACACCATGCTCAACGTCCAAGATGCCGTCGAGGCGGCCCTCGACACCAAAGCCGCAGTGGTGGTCCCCATCCACTATGGATCGTACGAGGGAACGGATGGAGATGCCGATCAGTTCGTTGCCCAGCTCAAGGCCAAGGGAGTAACAGCCTTCCGCTTGGTCAGACAAAACTAACCAGGTAACCTAGATCCTGACCGGGAGGCGCCATGATTCATTTCCCAAAGCTGGCTTCGATGGCTGTTGTTTGTTTTCTCTTTGCTGCGGGACTGCTGTCGGGCCAAACCCGCCAAGAAGCCCATCGATCCGACGATCCAACCCTGGCGAGGCCGTTTGACTATCTGATTTCTCTGCCCCCGGACTACGACCGAAGCCGGAAGGAGCCCTGGACCGCTGTGTTTTTCTTCCACGGTTCCGGAGAGCGGGGCATCGAGGTCAGCATGGTGCTGAGAAACGGACCGCCCCGGAGGATCGAAGACGGGGCTGCCTATGCGGCCGTGGTCATCAGCCCCCAGTGCTCCGGGAGCTGGTGGAAAGCGGCGGACCTGGAGCTGTTCATCGAGGAGATGGTCACGACTTGGAACCTGTCCCGGAGCGACCTCCGCCTCACGGGCCTGAGCATGGGAGGCTACGCCGTCTGGGACCTGGCCGCCCGGCATCCTGAACGGTACTCCCGGATCCTGCCCGTGTGCGGCGCCGGGAATCCGAAACTGGCCGCCCGTCTGAAGAACCTGTCGGTGTGGGCCTTCCATGGAGAACAGGACGAAACCGTCCCGGTCAGCGGAACCAAGGACATGGTGGCCGCCCTCGAGAGGGCCGGAGGCCGTCCCCGGATGACCCTCTACCCCGACCTCGGCCACGACTCCTGGACCCGAACCTACGAGGACCCCGAAGTGGAGAGTTGGCTCTTCTCTAGAGACTGATCCCCTGGAGCCACTCGTTGAGCAGGCCGTCAGAACTCTCGATGTGGAGGATGTCCAGGACGGACTCGAGTTCCGTGACCAGAGACTCCTTTTCAGCAACTGTCAACGCCTTGCAAAGCTTGAGGGTGGCCCGGAACTCCGCGAGGACGGCATTCTTCCGGGGATAATTTTCGGGGGCCGAGGCCAAGGTACCGATCAGCTCCCGAAGAGGACCGTCGGGTTGGGCCGCTGCCAGGGTCCGCAGTTTTTTCACCGCCCGGTCGTCAAACTGAATCTTGTGGTCCATGATCCTTCCTTGGTCAGCCCAGGAGGGCGACAAATTCTTCTTCCGACACGATCTTCACGCCCAGGGCCAGGGCCTTTTCCAGCTTGCTCCCGGCCCCGGTGCCGGCCAGCAGGTGGGTGGTCTTGCCGCTGACCGCGGAAACCACCTTTCCCGACCGCTTCACGATTTCCTCTTCGGCCAGGGACCGGGGATTGAAGCCGGTAAAACTGCCGGTGACGCACCAGGTGGTGTTCGCCAGGGCATCGCTGGCCGCGGCCGCCGGAGGAGGCGCCTCAAAACTCAGTCCGGCTTCCTTCAGGCGCCGGGCCAAGTCAAGGACGGCCGGGTTCAGCAGCTCTGTCCCCAACGTCTCCAGGGTCTTCGGGCCGATCCCATGGACCTCCAAAAGGGATTCGGGCTTTTCCCGGAGGGTTTCCACCAAACCGTCGAAGGTCAGGAGGCCGGCGCCCAACAGAAGTTCGACCAGCTTTTTGCCCAGGTCGGGGACCCCAAGGGACGCCAGGATGACGGCATAGGGCCGGGTCCGTGCCAGGGCGATCCCCTCTTTGAGGGCGGCGATTTTCTTGTCTCCGAAGCCCGGAACCCCGGACAGCCGGTCGAAGTCGCAGGTGAACAGGTCGGCGGCGTCCCGGACCAAGCCCTGGGCCACCAGCACGTCGAGGGTCTCGGGTCCGAGGCTTTCGATGTCCATTTGGCCTCGGCCCACGAAGAAGGCGAGCTTTCCCTTCACCTGGGCGGGGCACCCGGGGTTGGGGCAGAAATGGTGGGCCCCCCGGAGTTCCAGGGCTGAACCGCAATCCGGACAGGCCTCGGGGAACGGCCAGACGGCCTCGGCGTGGTGTTCCAGCACTTCTTCGACGGCGGGGATCACGTCGCCCCGGCGGCTGATGGCCACCTCGTCCCCGATGCCGAGCCCCAGGGTCTGGATGTAGTCCTGGTTGTGCAGGGTGATGTAGGTCACCGTGGTCCCGCCGACCTGGGCCGGCTTCACCTGGGCCACGGGGGTGACCCGGCCGGTCCGTCCCACCTGGACGGTGATCTTCTCGACGACGGTCTGGGCCTGGGGCGACTCGAATTTGTAGGCCAGAGCCCACCGGGGGTGATGCCCGGTGGAACCGAGTTCGTCCCGGAGGGCCAGGTCGTCGACCTTGAACACCAGGCCGTCGATCTCCCATTCCAGCCCGGAACGGCCGGCGGTTTGTTCGGCCACGAAGGCCTCTAGGTCGCCGCGCTGGTCGGGAGTGAAAACCCCGAGGGCGGGATTCAAAGGAAATCCTTCAATGCGAAGCAGTTCCAAGGCCTGACGGTGGCCGGCGGGAATCTCGTCGGCCGGGGCCGCCACGAAGGCTTCGTAGACAAAAAGGCGAAGCGGAACCCGGGCCACTTCGGCGCTCTTGACCCGGCGGAGGGTGCCGGCGGCCAGGTTCCGGGGGTTGGCGTAGGGTTCGAGAAGTTCGGCGTTGAGCCGGACGAAATCGCTCTTGGGAAGAAACACCTCACCCCGGACGGCCATGGTGAGGGGCCGCGACAGTTTCAAAGGCACCGTCGGGATGGTCTTCACGTTGCCGGTGACTTCATTGCCCGTGGTCCCGTCACCCCGGGTCACCGCCCGGACCAGGACGCCGTCTTCGTAGTAGAGGACCAGGGACAAGCCGTCCATCTTCTGTTCGGCAGTGATGGTCAACACGTGGTTGGTCAGCTTGGCGGTTTTGTCGAGCCAGGTGAAGATCTCATCGGACGAGTAGGCCTTGTCGAGGCTGAGGACGGGGACGGTGTGCCGGTATTCAGGGAAATCGGTGCTGAGGTCGCTTCCGACCCGCTGGGTAGGACTCCAGGACAGCCGGAGGTCGGGATGGGCGGACTCCCAGGCGTGGAGGCGGTCGAACAGACCGTCGTATTCGAGGTCGGACACCAGGGGCCGGCCTGCGGCGTAGGCGGACTGGAGTTCCAAAAGCCGAAGGGCCAGGGCTTCGGCGTCGGCAGGGTTCAGATCAGGCATACGGCCAGTGTACACCAACCGGCCGACCCGAGAAAAGAAAAAGGCCCACCCCCCGTCCTGGGGGGTGGGCCTGATCAGCCGGTCGCTCCAGCTGATCTCAAAGGGTCAGGGATAGAAAGATAGTTCGAGTTCATACTCTCCAGCCAGAACGGGGAAGTTGAACTGGGGATCGAACGACCGCAAACCGACGTCCACGTAGTAGTACCCCGGATCGCTCACCACCAAGGATACATAGAATGTATTCTTGGGAGAGTCCTTGCCACTCATATAATCGTAGCTGGAGTCATAGGCGTAGCCCGAAAGCCCGGAAAGAGAAACATCGCCCGTATAACCGGAACCAAAATTCGGGTCGGTATTGGTCACCTGGACGGTGTAGGTTCCCTTGGCATCGGCATAGAAGTAGTAGTAGTCGCGGTCATAGGCCTTCAGTTTGCTGATCACATTGGGAGTGAACTGAGCCGGCGCGCTGACATACCCTGCCGAGCTCAACGTGTCGTTGCCCCAGTAGTCGAAGTCGTCATCGGCCAGGTTCGAGGTCAGGATGGTAACGGTCACATCGTCCTTTTCTTCCCCTGGTGCCGGGTCTGCGGTCACAATATCGACCAAGCCAATGTAGACCGGTCTTCCCGCCGTAACACCGGCTTCCAGGTTCACATCAAAAGTGGACCCTTCAACCATGAAACCAGGGCTGACTCCGGCGGTGAGGAACATCCCTTCCGAGTCAAACAAGGCCACATACACAAACCCGTTCTTGGGAGTCACCGCCACCTTCAGGACATTGGAATCGGGAGTGACGGCATACCATTTTTCTCCGCCCAGCTTGGTGAAGGTCCCTTGGTCCTGGGGAGTCGCCCCAGGGAGGTACACCGACTTCACGATCGATTCACTGGCGTTGCTTCCGTCAGCGTTGCCGAGGTTGACCGGGTTGTAGGGTTTCAGCGAGATCCAGATGTCGTTGCCTCCCGTGGTGGGGGCTGAGATGTACTGATCGTACGCCACACCCATCACGGTGGTCCCGTAAGCATTCTCGGTGGTGTTGGTCCCATACACATAGATGTCGTAGGTCCTGCCTGGGACGAGGTCAACCTTGTACTCCTGAGAATTCCCCGGCCCGTTGATGTCCGGATACTGCATGTCCGAATAGGTGTACGACATGGTGGTCTGGTCGTAAATCGATACGGAGTAGGAGTTGAGAAAGAGCAGAGCCCGGGAGCCTGCAGAGCCGGCTTGGTTCAAGGCCTTGGCCATGACCGGACTCACGGCCGGGAGGCTCAGGGTGACGGACACTTTGCCTGACGCCCCCCCGGCCTTGGTTTCTGCGAGGATGGCACTCGAACAACCGGAAATCGAGAGGGCCAAGAGTGCCGCTACGGCAAAGCCAATAGCTGTCGAATATCGTTTCTTCATTTTCAGCTCCTCCTTAATTCACGTGAACCGTGACGGGCGTGGTCGTCGCAGTCGCCGGCGGGGTGGTGTAATCGAAGGTGTTGGACACCGCCGAGAACCCTTGGTTGTTGAACACGGTGACCCGGAAGTGGTAAGTCGTTCCATAGGCCATCGAACCGCCGTTCAGACCGTAGAAGTAAGCGTAGTTGTAGGTCGTCTCCGAGACGTAGCTCCAGTTGATGCCGTCCGTGGAGGCCTCAACACGATAGAACGAAGCCCCGGTGACACTGTACCAATCCAACTCAACGTAGCTGGTTCCATTGGAGTATCCGAGGTAGCCGTACGGGGCCGTCAGACCGGTCCCGATGTACGGGCTGTAATACGTCGTCAAGGAGAAGTTTTCACCGAAGTTGTTCCAGGCGACCACTTTGTACTGGTATTGGGCTCCGCCCATCAGGACGCTGTTGTCGATGAAATAGCTCGTGTACTGGTCCGTTTGTCCCACGTAGCTGTAGATCTCTGTTCCGGCGTAGATCGGTTCCTGCCGGTAGACCGTATAACCCAAGGCGCCGGGGGACGGGGTCCAACTGATGTACGCCGTGTTGCTGGTGGTGGGATAGGCGCTGAGTGCGCTCGGGGACAAGGGCGGCATATTCAGAACAGCCGAGGACGTGGTGACCGTAACCGGCGATCCTGGCGCGGCGGAACCGGCGGCGTTCCAGGCCACAGCCTTGATCGAATACGAGGTGTTGGCAGACAAGCCCACCAAGGTGAAGACCGTTTGGTTGTAGGCCGTCACCGTATACGTCATCCCGTTGGCGCTGTAGCTCAGATCGTAGGCGGTGGCTCCGGCAACCGCATTCCAGCGGAGCTGGATGTAGTCTTTACCGACGCTGTCGACAAACAAGGACGGGGACGAAGCAGGCTTAGTCACCCCGGCAACCACCGCAGAAGTGGAGGCGGCGAGCGTCGAACTCCAGGGTCCAGCAACTCCCGATTCATTCTTTCCGCGTACCTGATAGTAATAGGAGGTCGAGGCCGCCAGGTTGCTTTCGGTGTAGTCGCTGCCGTAGAAGTTGTCCGCCAGCGTCAGGATCGCACCACCGGTGGCGGTCACTTTCTGGATTTCCCACTTCGTGGCGCCGGCCACACCCTGCCACTTGATCTGAACCGAACTCGGGGTAACCGCACCAACAGAAAGCACAGGGGCCGAGGTGATTGTGGTCACTTGGGTCGCCGCCGCTGTCGTGGTACCGCTCACCGCGGTTGACCAGGCGCTTGGTCCGGCATTGTTGCTCGCTTTGACCTGGAAGTAATAGGTCGTTAACGGCAAGAGGGCGGGTACGGTGACCTTTGCCGCCGAAAGGCCTGACGAGACGGCAGTCCAAGGGCCGGTGGAAGCGGTGGCTTTCTGGACGTCCCAGGCGGTCGCATCGGTTGCTGCTGTCCAAGAGAGGTCAAGGGAACTGGAGGTCGCATTGGTGACGGTCAAGCCTGACGGAACAGCCGGTGGGTTCGTCTGCACCACGGCCGCGAGGGTGATGGCCTGGACAGCAGAGGTCCAGGCGCTCGTGGTCGAATCCGAGTTTCGCTTCGTTTGGATTCGGTACGAATACGTGGTTGAAGCTTTGACGTTGGTCGCGTCTGTGTAGGTGTTGTCGTCAACGACGGAATCAATGGTTGTGTAAACAGTTTCACCGGCAGCTTTTCGTCCGATGATATAGGTATAATTGGGCGTGGATCCCGTTACGGGGAGGGACGTCCAACTGAGATCCACCGTATTGGAGGTCGTGCCGGTCACCATAAAGTTGGCGGGCGGATTCAGTGCCGCCGCAGGGGCAACCGTCACGTCGATGGCCCACTCTACCCCGGAATTGCTTTTCACGGTAACGACGGTGGAACCGGCGGCCGAAGCGTTGATCCGGAACGACTGGGACAATTGCGCCGAGATGCTCACGATGGAAGGATCGAGGATGGATGTGGTGAACGACTCGAGGTTGCCGTCCTTATCTTTGGCCGTAACTCCGATCAACACCGAAGCCGGGTCGGTGGCTCCTGCTAGACCTAGGTTCACTGTGCGCTTGGTGGCGCTGAGTGTGGGCTGGGCTTTTGTACCGCCCCCGTTGTCGCCGCCCCCGTTGAGGGCTCCTGTGATCATCTCACATCCGGCTAGACCGAATGCGAGGACCAAGGCTGCCATGACTAATACTGTCTGGCGCCACGAAATTCGGATTCTTTCCATAAGGCCTCCCTCGCGCCGCCCCAACCGGACGGGCTGAACTCGGAGGGGCAAAGCATGCCCGGCCCCGTGTCCCTAAACCCTAAGTATAAGCAGTCTCAGACCGATAACAACAATTCCGAGTTTTTTTCTTGACAATCCTGGCGTGGGATGCCATGAACTCGCCGCCCTCCCCGGTGTGCCTTGCGGCGACGGAGGAGGGCCCTTATAGTCAATCCATGCCGACACTCGAACGAAAATCCATCGACCCTGAGTCTCGACTCAAAGAACCCCTCTTTCGGGGTTTCTTGGTGGTGATGATCGCCGTCATGGCGCTGGGATTGGCCGGAAGCCTTTACAATCGGTCGTATGAACAATTGCCAACCGTGCCTCTGACCGTCGTTGTCTTTGGTGCAGTGTTTTTCAGCCTCCACCGGTGGGGCTACGAGGCGGCAAGCACTCCCTTTGTTTACGCTTTGGCCGGACTGTTCCTTTGGTCCATTGTGAACAGAGGGTACGACAACGAACAGAACTTCCTCTGGACGGCCTCCATCGCCCTTATCCTGATGCTGGTTGGCGGGCTCTTCTTCAACCGATACCGAGATATGTTGATCCTTTCCGCAGGCCTCTGGCTGTTTTTTGCCGTCCACGTGTCTTGGGCGTTTTGGAACGGTCGGGTGACGACCGGCATGTTGTCCCTGGATCAACAGTTGATTGCCCCCACCCTCTTGATGGTCGTCGGCATGGTTTTAATGTTGTTGGTCCGGCGGGTTTTCTCGCGCATCGTCGAGGAATACCGGACTCTCTCGGAAGCACGGCTCCGCAGCCAAGAGTCGCTGGGACAGCTTGTCCGGGGTCTCGCTCATCATCTCAATACTCCGTTGAGCAACGCCAAGTTGGCGATCTCCCTGTCTCCGGGCCCCAGTGAGGGACGGCGGGCCGCCGAAACCGATGCCCTTCTGGAACGATCCATTGACAATTCCATGCAACTGGTCCGGCGCCTGTCGGATTTCATGCGCCTTTGCGACACCCCGCCCATCGCCTCCACCGACGGACTAGGCCTCCAAAGTCTCGTGATCCTTCAATCCGTCCGGGCTCCCCTTTGGGTGGCAACCGAGGCTTACAAGAAGAATTTGGCCGTTCCTCGGGCATACCAATGGGAGACGCTCTCCTCTGTGGTCGCCGAGCTGGTCAGCAACGTTTGGGTCCATGGAAAGGGACAGCCCACCGTGGTGGCCGACTGGAACCGAGGCCAACTCGTTCTCTCTATCGAGGGCCCCGGGGATCCCATCGACGCCGGCCTCAGGCAGAGGGTCCGAGATCCCTTCTTTTCGACCTTGGTGACCCCCGAACACCCCGGCCTCGGGCTCTATTTTTCAGATTATTTGACCACCTTCGTCCTGAAGGGGGAGCTCGCCATTGAGGATGGTCTGCAAGGGGGGACCTGCGTTCGGGTGGTAGTACCCTTATCTTAAATTTCGTTCATGAGTTGAAGCGGTTGATTGACATGGTCAGGAATTCCTTTTCATACTTCGCGGTATCTTTCCTACGAGAAAGAAATGATAAGGAGTTTTCATGAAGAAAATCGTTGCGGCCTTTGCGGCCGTTTCGGCCCTGTTCTTCCTGGCGGCCTGCGGTCCCTCGACCCCTGCCACCACCAGCTTGGTTTACGGTACCACCGAAAAGGTGTCCGACATGGACCCGGCCAACGCCTACGACTTCCACACCTGGGAAATCTTCCAGAACATCTACGGCGGCCTGACCGCTTACAAGCCCGGCACCACCGAGCTCGAACCCGGCCTGGCCGAAAGCTGGACCGTGAACGACAAGGGCGACGAGTACACCTTCATCCTCCGCAAGGACCTGAAGTTCAGCAACGGCGACGCCCTCGACGCCAACACCGTCAAGTGGACTGTTGACCGGAACATGGCCCTCAAGGGCGACCCCTCGTGGCTGATCACCGACTTCGTCACCAGCGTCGAAGCCAAGGACGCCACCACGGTCGTGTTCAAGCTCAAGGGACCCACGGCCTTCTTCCCCGCCCTGGTCGCCACTCCCCCCTACTTCCCCCTCGACCCCGCCGTTTATCCCGTCGACAAGATCGTCAAGGACCCCACCGAGCTGACCGGCGGCGTCATGGTCGGTTACGGCGCCTTCACGGCCGCCAGCTTCAAGCGCGACGAAGAAGTGGTTCTGGACAAGAACCCCAACTTCTACGGTGAGAAGGCCAAGGTCGACAAAATCGTCATCCGCTACTTCGCCGACGCCACCACCCTCCGCCTGTCCCTGGACAAGGGCGAGATCGACCTGGCTTACAAGCAGCTGAACCCCTCGGACATCGCCGACCTTCAGACCAAGCCCGAGATCGTGACCAACAAGCTCTCCGGTCCCCAGATCCGCTACCTGACCTTCGAAACCAGCCAGTCGGTCTTCAAGAAGAAGGAACTGCGCCAGGCCGTTTCGGCCCTGATTAACCGCCCTGAACTGATTCAGAAGGTGTACCTCGGCCAGAACAGCCCCCTGTACTCCATGGTTCCCAACGGCATGATCTACCAGAACCCCACCTTCAACGCCCTAGGCGACGGCAACGTGGCCAAGGCCGAAGAACTGCTCAAGGCCGCTGGTTTCAGCGAAGCCAAGCCCTTCGAGTTTGACCTCTGGTACACCCCCAGCCACTACGGCGACACCGAAGTGAACATGGCCGAAGTCCTCAAGGCCCAGTTCGAAGTCACCAAGCTGGTCAAGGTCACCCTGAAGAACGCCGAATGGGCCACCTACAAGGAACAGTGGAAGAAGAAGCAGATGCCCGTGTTCCTGTTGGGCTGGTACCCTGACTACATCGATCCGGACAACTACACCGCCGCCTTCGCGGGCACCAGCGGTTCGGCCGGCATGGGCATCAACTTCAGCGACAAGGCCTGGGACGCTCTGTTCACCACCGAACAGACCAACAGCGACGCCAAGGTCCGGGAAGCCGCCTTCAAGGAAGTTCAGGACCGCTGGGTCGTGGACGTCCCCACCGCCCCCATCTGGCAGGGCGACCTCTACGTCTTCACCAAGAAGAACGTCGCCGGCGTGAAGATCGGACCCACCCTGATCTTCAACTACAACCAGCTCGAGTTCACCAAGTAAGACGTTTCTGATACGATGTGGACCTCCCCGGTTTCGGGGAGGTCTTTTTTTTCCGGCTACGCCCCAAGCGTCACGAGGAAGGGATTTGACAAGCGGGACAGGAAGAGAGAACCGGAGCGTGGCCCAGCCACGTGAGGATTCGAACGACTGTCCCGCGCCGGCAAATCCCTCCGCAGCAGCTTCGGGCGCAGCCGATAGGACCCCTC
Organism: Ophiocytium majus; assembly: GCA_032358315.1. Taxonomy (NCBI): domain Eukaryota; class Xanthophyceae; order Mischococcales; family Ophiocytiaceae; genus Ophiocytium; species Ophiocytium majus. The sequence continues at coordinate 304,330 of JAULBY010019120.1, read as the reverse complement.
ATGAAGAATCTGATGAAGTATTTGGTCACGCGGCTGCTGCTGACCATTCCCATGCTGCTGATACTCCTGACACTGGTGTTCGTGGTGCTCCGGGTGATGCCCGGCGACCCGGTGTCGGCGCTCCTGGGGGCCCACGCCCCCGAGAAGGTCATCCTCGAAAAGCAGCACGAGCTCGGGCTCGACAAGCCGATCTGGGAACAGTACGTGAACTACATCGCCCAACTGGCCCGGTTCGACTTCGGCGAGTCGATGGTGTTCAAGCAGAAGGTGCTGCAGCCCATTCTGGAAAAACTGCCGGCCACCGTGGAGCTGACGTTCTTCGGACTGATTTTAGCCCTGGGCATCGGGGTGCTCCTGGGCGCCTGGGCGGCCCGGAACCGGCGCAGCACCGGAGATTTCATCGCCCGCCTCTACGGCAACATTGTCTACTGCATCCCGGTGTTCTGGATGGGGCTCCTCCTTCAGTTGTTTTTTGGAGTGTTTCTGGGCGTGCTGCCGATTTCAGGACGGGTCAGTCCCCGGATCAGCCCCTCGGGGTTCGAATCAACGGGGTTCTACTTGTTTGACACCTTGATGCGGGGCAACTTCACGGCCTTCGGCGACGTGGCCGTCCACCTTCTGCTCCCGGCCCTTACCCTGGGGGTCACCCTTTCGGGAGTCTTCTTGCGTCTCACCCGGGCCAACATGCTCGATGCCCTGAAGAGCGACTTCGTGTTGGCCGCCCGGGCCCGGGGACTTCCGGATGACAAAGTCGTCTACGGCCACGCCCTGGGCAACGCCTTCGTTCCGGTACTGACCATGCTGGGGCTGCAGTTCGCCGTATTGCTGGCCGGGGCCATCCTCACCGAAACCACGTTCAGCTGGCCCGGGATGGGACGGCTGCTGCTGGAGCGGATCTACCTGCGGGACTACCCCACCATCCAGGGCATCATCGTGTTCTTCGCGCTGTTTGTGTCGTTGATTTCGCTGATCGTGGACGTGATCCATGCTTTGATCGACCCCCGGGTGAAGTACTAGCATGGAAAAATCATTAACCGCGAAGGAGCGGAGAGCGCGAAGGGAAGAAGTCAGGAGAGAAGAAAGAGAAGGAAGGGACTTTTCCTTTTCTTGTTCTTCGCGTCCTTCGTTCCTCCGCGGTTCATTTTCTTTTTGTTTGAAACACAACCAGGAGTCGTTCCTATGACCCGACCTTTAACCCCCGCCGGGCTGCTGGGCCGCGGCATCCACGCGTTCAACACCGCCGGAAAGAAATACGGTGCCGAGTGGTACATCCTCCTCGTCGGCCTGTTCATCGTCGGCTTCATGATCTTCATGACCCTGGCCCCGGGGCTGTTCACCAGTTTCGACCCCAACGACCAGGGTGCCGGACCGCAGCTGGCAGCCCCCAGCGCGACCCACCTGATGGGCACCGACAACCTGGGCCGGGACATCTGGAGCCGGATGGTCTGGGGCAGCCAAACCATTTTGGGGGTGGCCTTCGCCGCCGCCCTGATGTCGAGCCTCATCGGCATTCCCCTGGGTCTGCTGTCGGGTTTTGTCGGCGGCCCCTTGGACAAGACCCTGTCGCTGGTCATGGACTCGGTGTACTCGTTCCCGGGGCTGATTCTGGCCATCGCCTTCGCCGCCATGCTCGGGCCCGGGGTGGTGAACATCACCCTGGCGGTGGCGGTGATCTACATTCCCACCTATTACCGGCTCGTCCGGGGACAGACCATCTCGATCCGGGAAGAGCTGTATGTGGAGGCGGCCCAGGTGCTGGGGGCCAAGCGGTGGACGATCTTGGGCAAGTACATCTTCCCCAACGTCATTGCCACCACGGTGGTCATCTTCAGCGTCAACATTGCCGACGCCATCATGACCGAGGCGGCCCTGAGCTACATCGGTCTGGGGCTTCCCGCGGGGATTCCGGACTGGGGGATGGACCTGTCGATGGGGAAGAAGTTCCTGCCGTCGGGAAGCTGGTGGCTGATCACCTTCCCAGGGATGATGATCATGCTGCTGGCCCTGGGGTTCACGTTCCTGGGCGAGGGGTTGGCGGAGATTCTCAACCCGAAGCTGTTGGAGAAGTGATGGTTACCTTCAGGAACTCAACCGCGAAGGGGCGAAGAAAGGAAGAAGAAAAGGAAAGTGGAGGGAACATTAATGGGATGGTAGATCTTTCCTTCCCTCCTGTCGCCTTCGCCTCTTCGCGCCTTCGCGGTGAATCCTCCTTCTCAAGAGGGGCCGGGCGTTACGGGCTCTTTCAACCTCACCCGGTGCCCGTACGGGGGGTAGCGGAGGCCGGTACCGGCCGGAGCGAGGGGGGGCGTCCCCCCTTCCAAGGAATGAAGCATGAATGACGTCTTACTGAAAATTGAGAACCTCACCATCGACTACCCCATCGCCATCGGGACGGTCCACGCGGTGCGGGGGGTGAGCCTGGAAGTGCGGCAGGGCGAGACCCTGGGCATCGTCGGCGAATCGGGGTCGGGCAAGTCCACCATGGGCCTGGCCATTTTGCGGCTGGTGAGGGCGCCGGGGAAGATTTCAGCGGGCCGGGTGCTCTTCGAGGGCCGGGACCTGGCGGCGCTGCCGGAGGAAGAGATGCGGCAGGTGCGGGGCAAGGACATCGCCATGGTGTTCCAGAATCCGCTGACGAGCTTGAACCCCCTGATGCGCATCGACAAGCACTTTCTCGAAGCCATCAAGATCCACAAGCCTGAAATCAAGAAAACTGAGGCCCTGAAGCTCATCCACGACATCCTCGAGGACCTGGGGATTGAGCCGAGCCGCATGGGAGCATTTCCCCACCAGTTGTCGGGGGGCATGCGCCAGCGGATCATGATCGGCCTGGGGCTGGTGTTGCGGCCCAAGCTGGTGATCTGCGACGAGCCGACCACGGCCCTGGATGTGATCGTCGAAGCCGGGTTCATCGACCTGCTCAAGCGGCTGCAGAAAGAGTTCTCGCTGACCATCGTGGTCATCACCCACAACCTGGGGCTGGTGGCCGAGCTGGCCGACCGGATCGCGGTGATGTACGCCGGCCAGGTGGTCGAAGACGCCACCGCCGAGGCGATTTTCCACGAACCGCTGCACCCCTACACCCGGGGGCTCATCGCCTGCGTGCCCAACATCGACATCGACCAAGAAAAACTGACGACCATGGAAGGGAGCCCTCCGGGGCTGGTGGACCCGCCGGTGGGGTGCTCGTTCGCCCCCCGGTGTCCCCTGGTCATGGGGCGCTGCCGCCTGCAAGAGCCCGAACTGAAAGAACACCGGCCGGGCCACAAGGCCGCTTGCTGGAGGATTGCCAACGATGAGTGACGACCTGCTTCTCGAAGTGACCGACCTGGTCAAAGAGTTCGCCGTCCGGAAGAATCCGTTCGATAAAGCCATGTCCGGAAAGGACTTAAAGGTTCACGCCGTCGACGGCGTCTCGTTCAGTTTGAAAAAGGGCGAGGTGCTGGGACTGGCCGGAGAATCGGGGTCGGGCAAGTCGACCACGGGCCGGCTGGCCCTGCGGCTCATGGATCCGACGGCGGGCTCGGTGAAGTTCGAGGGGACCGACCTCACGACGCTGAAGGCCGAGGAGCTGCGGCTGCTGCGGCCCCGGATGCAGATGGTGTTCCAGGATCCCCTGTCGTCGCTGTCGCCCCGGATGAGTATCGGCGCGGCCATCCGCCACGGCCTAGACATCCACAACGTGGGAGACCCGAAAGAACGGGACGATACGGTGCGGACCCTCATGGACGACGTGGGCCTGACGCCGGCGGACTTTCTGTTCAAAAAGTACCCCCACCAGATTTCCGGGGGCCAGGCCCAGCGGGTGGTCATCGCCCGGGCCCTGGCCCTGAAGCCCGACTTCATCGTGGCCGACGAACCCATCGCCATGGCCGACGTGTCGGTCCGGGCCCTGATCATGGAACTGCTCAAGAAGCTCAAGGACGAACACGACCTGACCTACCTGTTCATCACCCACGACCTGGCCACGGCCAAGTACCTCTGCGACCGGGTGGCGGTCATGTACCTGGGCCGGATCGTCGAAATCGGTCCCAAGGACGAGATCTTCCGGCGTCCCCACCACCCCTACACCAAGGCCCTGCTCAACGCGGTGCCGGTCCCCGACCCCAAGCGGCGCCGGGACCATGAGCTGCCCCGGGGTGAGATTCCGTCGGCGGTGTTCCCGCCCTCGGGGTGCCACTTCCACCCCCGGTGCCCCCTGGCCATGCCCCGGTGCGCCGAGGCCCGGCCGCCGATGAAGGACCTGGGGAACGGGCATTCGTCGGCTTGTCTGCTGGACTAGTTCTTGGCGCTCCGCGCTTGGTAGAGGAACCGCCGAGGCGCAGAGGTTCGCGGGGATGCACGGAGGTAGAATTGGGGTGGACAACTTTGGGGACAGAGCTGGGTCGCGTCCCGGAGCTCTTGGCTTCCCGGTAGGCGCAACCGGGTTCGGACCCAAAGCCCGCCACCCCCGATTTCACTTGGTGAACCTCCGTGCGGTTTTGTGCCTTTGCGGTTCCCCTGGAAGAACGAGATCGGGCAACCCTATGGTAGTATTGTCACCATGTACTTCCGCATCCACACCGCCGACCTAGCCTACCTCACCCAGCTTCCCCGGGGCCTGTTCACGGCTGTGGGCAAACTGGTCGACGCTGGGACCCTGACACCGGAGGAAACGGCCGAGTATTGGCAGCAGCGGCACTGGTTCGAAGCCGCCCTCCCCGTGCCGCCCTTCTACGCCGACGGCAACAGCGTGAAGGCCGTCACCTGGTACAAGGACAACGCCGCCGGCCGGGAGATGTTCGCCAAGATGGGGTTCTACCTCGAGATGGCGCGGAAGTACGGACTGAACCTCTTCATCACCACGGCGAGCTCTGTCCCCGGCACGGTGGTCTACGAAGACGAATGGCAGATCGGCGTCACCGGAAGCCGCCAGGAAGGAGACGGATTTGACACCCAAGCCCTCTAGAGCCCTCCCTGTGGCAATGACCCTGGGACTGTTGTCAGCGAGCCTGGTCACCGACAGGATCACCAAAGTTCTGGCGGAAGCCTGGCTGACGGGCCGGGAACCCCTGCGGTTTTGCTGGGACACCGTGGTGCTGGTCCTGGCCCGGAACGACGGGGCCTTCCTGGGCATGGGCGGGGACTGGCCCGGGCCCCTCAAGCTTTTGATTCTGCTGGCCTTGCCGGCCCTGGTCTGCGCGTACGGGCTGTGGTGGTGTCTGGTCCGGGAAACCAGCCAGGCCCGTCTGGTCGGCCTCGTCTGCCTCATCGGCGGCGGGGTGGGCAACCTCATCGACCGGGCGTTTCTGGGGTTCCAAGTGGTGGACTTTCTGAACTTCGGGATCGGGCCAGTCCGGTCGGGCATCGTGAATGTGGCCGACCTCTGGGTGACGGCCGGAGCGCTCGTGCTGGCCTGGCAAGCCTTCGGGAACCAAAAGAAATGAACCTCCTCCGGTACGAGGCGTTTTCCCGGGAGCCCGGTAAGGGCAACCCGGCGGGGGTGGTCTTGGACGCCGGTGACCTGACGGCCGGCCAGATGCAGGAAGCGGCGGCCCGGGTCGGGTACAACGAGACGGCCTTCGTCTGTCCATCGGCCACCGCCGACCTCCGGCTGAGGTACTTCACCCCGGGCCATGAGATGAACCTTTGCGGCCATGGCACCGTGGCCGCCCTGGCGGCGTTGCTGGACGAGGAACCGGGGCGGACGGTCCGGACCATCGAAACCGGAGCAGGACTGTTGGAAGTGGAAGCGGTCCGGACCCCGGGCGGGTGGCCGAGGATTACCATGCGGCAGGCCGACGCGCAGTTTGAAGCCTTTGACGGGGACAGAGCGGAACTGGCCGGGGCCCTGGGTCTCGGGCTCCAAGACCTCGACCCACGGTGGGAGCCGGTCTACGGGTCCACGGGCATCTGGACCCTCCTGGTCCCGGTGAAGTCGCTTGACGTCTGCCGCCGGATGGTGCCGCAGAACCAAAGGTTCCCCGGCCTCCTGGGCCGTTTTCCCCGGGCCTCGGTCCACCCATTTTGCCTGGAAACCGTCCACCCGGAAGCCTCGATGCACGGCCGACACTTTTCGTCCCTCTTCTCAGGAACCGTGGAGGACCCGGTGACCGGGACGGCTTCAGGGGTCATGGGCGCCTGGTGGCTGAAGACCCTGACGGACGCCCCGGAAGCCAATCTCGTGGTGGAACAAGGCGCCGAGGTGGGCCGGGACGGTCTGGTGGAAGTCCGGGCCAAGCGGAACCGCGCCCAAATCGAAGTCTGGATTTCGGGAACAGCGGTGAAAATCCCCGGGAAAGTCCCTTTCAAAACGTAGCGAGGACGGGTTCTGACGAGACAAAAGCGCAGCGAGAAGCGGAGCGTATCTTTGATACGTGAGCATTTGAGCGAGCTTTTGGCGAAGGCAGAACCCGCCGCAGTAGTTTTGAAAGGGGCTTCAGAGATTCTTGAGCCGGGCTGACTCCGGCACCGATTCGATGACCTGGGCGGCTTCGCCGGAAAGGTGGCCGATGGAAGCCCAATCGACCAGGACAAAGCGCAGGGAGCCGGCTTCCTCCACCGCGTCGAGGGTGGTGATGGAGCAGTTGTAGCTTTCCCGGTTGAAGAAGGCCTTCTGGTCTTCGATGGCGCAGACTTCGGCGATACCGTGGAAAAAGATTCCGCCGTGGCCGACCACCAAATGGGTTTGTCCGGTCTGGTTGCCGGTGACGCGCTCCAAAGCCCGGCGGAACCGGCTGGTGAGTTCGGAGCGGGACTCGCCGTCGGGAAACCGGTGCCCGGGGTTTCCCCCGAACCAAGCCCGCATGACTTCGGCGTATTGGGACCAGGCCTCATCGAGGGACGCCATGCCTTCGAGGCGTCCCACGTTCATTTCCCGGAGGTCCTCCAGGACCTGGACAGGATGGCCGTGGGGTCCGGCGACTTCGGCCGCGGTCTCGAAAGCCCGCTTCAAGGGCGAACTCCACACGGCGTCGAGCCGGACCGCGGCCAAGTGCGCCGCGGTCTGCCGGGCCTGGAGGACGCCCTTCTCGGTCAGCGGATAGTCCACGGTCCGGTGGGAGAACTCCTTGGTGAGGTTGGCCCGGTTTTCCCCGTGCCTCACCAGAAGCAGTCGGTTGACCCGGGACAACGGATCAGCCCTTGACCATGCCGGCGGTCCGGAACCCTTGGCTGCGGTAGTGCATCAGCAGGACGCCCAACTGCCCTTTGGGAGCCGAAGCGACGACGACGCGCCAGGGATTCTTCTCGCCTTCGGCCCGGTAGAGGGCCAACGGGACGTAGGATTTCACCGTGCCCAGGACGCTGAGAACTTCGGCTTCCGAAGACCAGGCCCCGAGTTGGACGTAGGACCGACCTTTTTCCAGCCCTGCCAGGAGGGGGACGGAGCCGAGGACGGGTCCTTCCAGCTTCCCCGGAACAGGAACCCAGGAGTTGGCGGGTTTTACGGCCAGGACCGCAGGAGCGGCGGCCGGGGTCGGGGCAGCGGCCGCGGCCGGCTCGGGAACGGCGGCCGGTTCCGGCTCCGGTGAGGGAACCGGAACCGGCTCGGGCAGGGTCTCAGCAACGGCGGGCGCAGCTGGCTCGGCTGCGGGCTCGGCAACAGGTTCCACAACAGGTTCGGCGACGGCATCGGGAACAGCTTCGGCAACAGCCGGGGCGTCGGGTTCGGGTTCTCGTTCGGGAGCGGCCTCGGGCGCCGGCGTCTCGGTGGCGGCTGGAACTTCCAGGGCAACGGGTTCGGGGTCCCGGGTTGTGACGAAGACCTTGCGTCCCGGGGTCACCGGCGTTTCGGGTTCGTTATCGGTAGAAACGGGAAGCGGTTCCCGGGCGGCGGGCTCGGCCACGGGTTCCGGAGCGGCCAGGGCCGGCAGCGGGAGAAGATCGGGATCCAAGGCGGTGGTCCCCCGGGCCACGTCGAGGGAGGAGACCGCAGGGGTCCGGGCAGGGGCCTCGGCAACCGGGGCCGGGGCGGGGGACACCGGGACCTTGGGGGACGGAGCGACGGCCGCGGCGGTGGACTTGGCCGCCAATGGATTCACATCGGGATCGGGATTGTCGGGCCTATCGACCCCCGTGGGATCGAGGCGTACCCCGACCAGGGGGATTTCTCCGGTTTTGATTTCGAGGGCCTGGGCGGCCTTGCCGTTGAGGAGGACCAAGGCGGTGGAGCCCGCCGGCAGGGCGGCGACCACCCGGACCTGGACCGTCTTCCGGGTTTTATAGTTCTCGATGCTGAGCAGGCTGTTCCGGGGGAACTCGTTGGATGCGGCGACAAAGCCATCGGCCGGGGCGTCTTTGGCCGTCCAGATTTCAGCCTGACCCCGCCAGGTGGACTGGGACCACCCTCCGCCGGCGACCAAAACCAATAGTGCGATACCCCAAAACAAACGGTTCATAGAGGTTCCTCCGCCTCATCTATCGGCAGGAACGCGGTTCTCCTGAACGGGAAAGGGGCCGGCCTTGAGCCCCTCCCCCCGGGCTTTGTCGTAGGAATAGAGGAAAAAGGTCCGGGTTCCCGGGGGCACAAGGAACGTTGGACCGACGGTCTTGGTCCGGGAGAACACCGTCTCTTTCGCGTCCCGGGCCCAGACGAGGTAGTCATCGGTCCAGCCGGAAACCAGGTAGCGGCCTGAGGACTTCGGATCGGGTTTCACAGAGACGGCCGCCGTCCGGGCAGCCGGCGACGCAGGATTCTGGGGCGGCACTTCAAACGAAGATTCGGTTTTCTGGCCCGACCGGGTCACCAGCAGAACCCGCCAGGTTCCGGTGGGAACTTGGCCGTCGGGGAAACTCAGTTCGTTGGTGCCCACCCAGAACTCGCCGGGCCGTTCCACCGGGGCCCATTGTTCCTTCGTCAGGGAGACCGTGAGGTTCTGGGCATCATGGATCAGGTGGAGGCGGTCGAAGACTCTGTTCCCGTCAGGACTGGTGGCCTGGACAAAAACCGAGAGCCGGGACGACCAGGCCCGGGATTCCGGGTCGAAGACCCGGTTGACCTGGTTGAACACCTGGATCAGCCGGGGAGGCGAATGGGAGCAGCCTACGACCAAAAGGATGGTCACACACAGCAGAGTCAGCCTGCGAAAAAAAACCATGGTCGTATTTTCCCCGAACGGGAGGAAATGGGCAACCTCCCCTTGTCCTCGAAACTTGACTATGTCATGTGATTTAAAGTATAACCAGGCCATGATCACCCGGCGCGGCGTCGACGCTTCGGTTCCCCTGGCGGACCGGGAGCGGGTTGGGACAGACTTCATGGCGGCGGCCCCGCCCTCCTCGGTCCTTCTGGCCACCTGCGACCGGGTGGAACTCTACGAGGGATGCGGCGATCCCGATCCCGTTGTGGTCCGCCATCTGTTCCGGGTGGTCAGCGGGCTAGAATCGCCCCTCCTCGGCGAACATCAGATCCAGGGACAGGTCAGGCGGGCTTACCAAGACGCCCTGGCGTCGGGTCCGCTGGATCCGGGCCTCCACAGGTTGTTTCAACAGGCCCTCCGGGTCGGCAAGCGCGTGCGGTCCGAGACCGCCCTCGGCCAAGGGGCCCTGGGCCACGCCCATACGGTGGTCACCCTCCTCCGTCGGCTCCCGGTGCCCCTGGACCGTCTGAAGATCCTCGTCGTCGGCGTGAACCGGCTGAACCGGGGTATCTTGAGGTTTCTGGCGCGCCGGGGACAGGCAACCATATTCCTCGGCAACCGGTCCCTCGAGAAAGCCCAGGCCTTGGCGGCGGAATTGGGGATCGGTGAAGCTCTGTCCCTCGAGGCGCTTCCCGAGGTGCTGGCCCGGGTCGACGTCGTGATCTCGGCCACCTCGGCGCCCCATCTGATTGTCCGGCAAGAGCAGCTCCCTGCCCAGGGCGGTCCCCGGTGGTTCTTCGATCTGGCGGTTCCCCGGGACATTGACCCGGAGGTGGCCCTCCGGCCCGGCTGCGTGCTGTACAATGTGACCGACCTTGAAGCCGCCGCCGCCCAGTCTCTTCACAGAAGAAGGGCCGAAGTGGTCCGGGCCGAGGCCATCGTGGACCAAGAGACCGAAGGATATTTTGCATGACGTGGAGAATCACCAGCCGGAACAGCCGGCTCGCCCTGGTGCAGGTGGACGAAGCCCTCGCCGCCCTGGAACCCCACCTTCCCCTGGGAAAAGCCAAGCCGCGGTTTGTGATCCGGCCCCTGGCCGTCTACGGCGATAAGCACAAAGCCCTGTCCCTCCTCGACGGCCAGGCCCCCGTGGACTTCTTCACCCGGGAGCTCGACGAGGAGATCCGGTCCGGCCGGGCCGACTTTGCCGTCCATTCGGCCAAGGACCTCCCCGTCCCCCTCCCGGCGGGACTGGAGCTTCTGGCCCTCCTGCCGGCCGGGGACCAGACCGATGCCCTGGCCTGCCGGGCCGGACTCGGCCCCCGTCTCGACCAGCTGGCCCCAGGGTCCCGGGTGGGAACCTCGTCCCCCCAGCGGGCCCGGCATCTGCGGGAGCTCAGGCCCGACCTCGAGGTCGTCGGCATCCGGGGGACCATCGAGGAGCGGCTGGGCCAAGTGGACCGAGGAGCCTTCGAAGCCGTCATCGTGGCCACCTGCGCGCTGAACCGGCTCGGTTTGGAGCATCGGATCGGCCAGGTGCTTCCCTTTCCAACCCACCCGCTCCAAGGTCACCTCGCCGTCACGGGCCTGGCCCGGGAGGAGCTCCGGGCCCTCTGGAGCCCCGTCGACCTCCGTCGGACCTGGGGCCGGGTGGCCTTGGTGGGTGCGGGGCCCGGGGACCCCGAACTGCTGACCCTCAAGGCGGCCCGGCTTCTGAAGGAAGCGGATATCGTCTTTTCTGACAGCCTGGCCAACCCGAGCCTCCTGCGGGGACTCAACGCGGAAGTTCAGATGGTGGGCAAGCGCGGCGACGCCGGAGGCGAACTTCAGGAGAGGATCAACGGAGCCCTGGCCGACGCCGCCAAGGCCGGAAAACGGGTGGTGAGGCTCAAGGGAGGGGACCCGATGCTCTTTGGCCGGGGCACCGAGGAACGGGAGTACCTGGAACAGCGGCTCATTGAGGTGGAGGTGGTACCCGGGATCTCGGCTGCCTTTGCGGCCAGCAGCCTGAGCTCTGTCCCCCTGACCGAACGGGGCGTCTCCAACAGCGTGGCCTTCTGCCTCGGGGCCCCGGCCGACCGGATCTCGGTCCCGGACGCCGAAACCCTGGTCTACTACATGTCCTCGGCGACCCTGCCGGTCATCGTAGGAAAGGTGCTGGCGGCCGGCCGGCCGGCTGAGACCGCGGTGGCCCTGGTCCGGAACGCCAGCCTTCCCGACCAGGAGGTCTGGGTCCGAACCCTGGGCGGCCTCGCCAACGAACTCGATGCCCGGCCCGACCATCCCTTTGCCTCGCCCCTCCTGGTCTTCATCGGCCCCGTGGTCCGGCCCGACCGGGCCCATAGCTGGTACGACCGGCTCCCCCGGATCTGGTACACCGGTACCGAACCGCCGCCGGACCGGCCGCCCGCCCGCTGGGTCGATGAACCCCTTCTGACCCTCCTGCCCCTGGCGGATCCCTCGTCCCTCGACACGAATCTCTTGTCCCTCCTCACCTTCCAATGGGTGGTGTTCACCAGCCGGCAGACGGTCACGACGGTCTTTGAACGTCTGAACCGCCTCGGCGGCGACGCCCGGTGGTTTTCCAGGGTCAAGGTGGCGGCCGTCGGCGCCGCCACGGCCCGGGCCCTGGCCGACCGGGGGCTCAAGGCCGACCTGGTGCCCCCGTTGGAAAGTTCCCGGGGATTGTTGTCGGCCTTCGAAGACCGGCGTGTGCTGAAGTCCGGAGACCGGGTGTGGCTGCCCTGCAGCGACCAGGCGTTGCCGGACCTGCAAGAGGGGCTGACCTCCCTGGGCGTTTCGGTCGAGAAGACGGCTGCCTACCGTAACGTCGAACTCGAGGTCTGTCCCCCAGGCATCGATCTGAACCGCCTCGACCAGGTGGTCCTCACCTCTCCGACCGCGGCCCGGACCTTTGCCCGGTTCTTTCCGTCGGTACCGGACAGCCTGGTCCTGGTGCCCCGGGGCGAGCCCACGGCCCGGGCCCTCGGTGAACTCTTCCCAGGCCGGACCCTGGGTCCTCTCTGGGAGGGAACCCGATGACAGACCCCCAAAACCCTGGGTTCCAACGGTTCCGCCCCCTACGGGCCACCGAGGCGTTGCGCGACTTCCACGCCGAAACCAGCCTTTCGGCCCGGGACTTCATTCTTCCGTTCTTCGTGGTGGAGGGCACCGGCGTCGAACGGCCCTTGCCTACCCTCCAGGGGGTCTCCCATTGGGCGGTGGACCGGCTGGTGGAAGCGGCCCGGAGGGCCCTGGACGCCGGGGTGGACAAGGTGCTTCTCTTCGGTGTCATCGAACCGGACCGGAAAAACGCGGCGGCGTCCGAAGCCGTCAGCCCCGGTTCCCTGGTGGCCCGGGCGGTAGCCGCCCTGAAAGCCGGCGTGCCGGGTCTGACGGTGATGACCGATGTGTGCGTCTGCGGGTACACCGACCACGGCCACTGCGGGGTCCTGGCCGGGCAGGAAGTGGACAACGACGCCACCCTGCCCCTCTTGGCCGAAATGGCCCTGGGCCATGCCCGGGCCGGGGCCGATTTCGTGGCACCGTCGGCCATGATGGACGGACAGGTGGCGGCGATCCGTTCCCGGTTGGACGAGGAGGGATTTGCGGATACCCGGATCCTCGGTTACTCGGCGAAATATGCCAGCAAATTGTACGGTCCTTTCCGGGATGCGGCGGCTTCGGCCCCTTCGTTTGGCGACCGGAAAACCTACCAAATGGACCCCCGGAACCGGCTGCAGGGCGTGGAGGAGGCCGCGGCCGACCGGTCCGAGGGGGCTGACTGGCTGATGGTGAAACCGGCCAGCCTCTACCTCGACGTTGCCGCGGCCATCAAGCAGCGGTTTCCCCAGACCCCCCTGGCGGCCTACCATACCTCCGGGGAAACCATGATGCTCCGGTACGGGGCCGCCGCCGGGCTGTTCTCCTGGAAAGAGGCCCTCCTGGAGACCCTGATTTCGATCAAACGTGCCGGGGCCGACTTCATCATCACCTACGAGGCCGTCGAAGCCGCCGGTTGGCTACCCTAGGCGTTCAACCGGTGGAAGAGAGCCTTGTTTCTCTTATATAAATCCTTGAAGACACTGTAGTTGCGCTCATGGACGGCCCGGTGGTCCTCCCGGGGTTCAAACCGGGCCCGGACCGTCACGGTGGCCCCTGCGGCGTCGAGGTTGGAGAACCGGCCGAGGCCGACGGCGGCCACCAGGGCGGCCCCGGCGGCCCCGGCGTTCTGGGGATCGGCAACCGGCTCCACGGAACGGCCGGTCACATCGGCCAGGATGCGGCAGGTCTCGTCGGACAGGGCGCCGCCGCCGGCGAACCTCAGGACGGCCGAAGTGGCCACCTTGCGGTCCTGGGCCTCGAGGAGCATCCGCTTGTTGTAGGCCAGACCTTCCACCACGGCGCGGATGAGCTGACGCTTTCCCGTCCCCAACCCCAAGTTGAAGAACAGCCCCCTCACCAGGGGGTCCTCGAAGGGCGACCGGCTGCCGTGGAGCCAGGGGGCGAACAGGACCCCTCCGGAACCAGCTGGGACCTCGGCGATGGTCTTGGTCAGGTAATCGATGAGGCTCCGGTCGTCGGCGTCGGGGCCCGAGGGCCGTTCGTGCTTCTCCCGGTAGACCCCGATCTCGTCCAAGGCTAAGTGGTCCCTCACCCATTCCAGGCACTTTCCCGAGGTCTCCTGCTCGCCGAAGTACGCGAACCGGCCCGGGGTGGCTCCGGGGACCGTGGCCATCATGGTCTCGGTGTCGACGAGCCGCCGGTCGGCCACGGTGGACACCCAACCGCTGGTGCCGACGTAGACGTGGGTGGCCCCCACGGCGGTGGCCCCGGCGCCGATGCCGATGAGCGAGGCGTCGCCGGCCCCGGCGAACACCGGCAGGCCTTCGGGGAGGGACAGGGCACGGGCCGCCGGGGCCGTGAGGCCTCCCACCCGGTCGTCGGGCCGGAGGATTTCGGGGAGGTGGGCGGGGTTGACGCCCAGCCTGCGGATGAGCCACGGGGACCAGCGGTCCTTTCCCGGACGGGTGTCGCAGAGGAAGGTGGCGAAGGCCGAATCGAGACTCATGGTGAACCGGCCTGTGCACCGTGCCGTGAGAAAATCCTTGGCATCCAGCCACTTGTGGACCCGGGCGAAGGCCTCAGGTTCTTCGTCGGCCACCCGGAGGTACTTCCAAAGGGGGTCCTTGGCGCTGGCCGCCACCCCGCCGGCCACGTGGAGCCACGGAAGGAGGAACCCCAGGCCGATGCCGGCCACCCGGGGACCGCCGGCGGTGAGCCGCGTCCGGCGGGAACTCGCCCGCTGGTCGAGGTAGCTCAGGGCGGGACGGACGGCCCGGCCTTCCCGGTCGACGAGGACCAGGGACTGCATCTGGGCGCAGAAGGTCAGACCGCCGACCTGGGACGCGTTGACCGCGGCGGCGGCGAGCACTTCGGGGACAGAGCTGGCCAGGGCATCCCACCACTGCTCGGGGTCCTGCTCGGCCCGGCCGTCGTCCGCGGTTTGCAGGCCGAGACGACGGGTGGCCGCCGCCCGGAGGACCAGCCTGTCGCCGACCTGGTACAAACAGGTCTTGGAGGCAGTGGTGCCTAGGTCGAAAGCTAGCAGGTACAACGGATCGGACATGGGGGCTCCTGTGAGCGGGGGCTCATTATCAGGATAGCAGAGGAACCCGGGAACGGAAAGCCGGCATCGAGACGGCCCCCCTACTATCAGGTTCCTGCGAGGCCGTATTTGAGGAACTGGAGCACCCGGGTCACCAGCTGTTCGTCGTCGGCGTCCTTCACGGGCCCGAGGTAAACCGCCTTGCGGAGCCGATGGTAGTCGTTGGCAAAGGAAAACTGCAGGGCCACGAACAGACTGTCGAGGCAGAACGCAGCGTAGTGCTCGTCGAGGTCGGCCCGGACGGCCCCGGCGCCCCGGGCTTCGGCCAGCAGCGCGGCGTAGACCCGGGCGCTCAGGCCTTCGAACTTTTGGCAAAAGTCCCGGCCCAGGTCGGACAGTCCCTCGCCGCCGATTTCGTGGTACAGCCGGATGACCTCGGCGTGCTTGCGGGAATGGTCGGGGATGAGGCGCACGATGGCCTCGATCCTGGCCCAGGGGTCGGAAACCTGGATCAGGACCTCGTCGAGCCGGCCCTGGAGTTCAGAAATCCCGTCGTCGAGGACGGCCAGGAAGCAGTGTTCCTTGGTGCCGAAGTACTGGTACAGGGACCCCACGCTGATGCCGGCCCGGGCCGCGATGGCGTCGACCTTGGCCGCAGTGAACCCTGACCGGGCGAACTCGCCGGCGGCCGCCGAAAGGATGGTTTGTTTCTTAGGGGGAGGAAGCCGGTCAAAGACGGGGGTAGTCGGGGGCATGGGTCAAGTCTAGCCCGCCGGGGGGAGCCTTGGGAAGGTCGAGGTTCCTCCTTTGACAGTCCGGGGAAGGGGTGATATCCTGGGACAATGAGCCACGGCTCATATCTTGGAGGTTCCCCATGGCGGGTTTCGCCCTTACCGACTACCCCGACGTCCCGAAGGTCGTTGCCGACCTGGATGCCCTGATCCGTCAGCCCATCCGCACCCTGAGGAAGGAGGCGCTCGAAGGCTATCTGGACCGCTATTTTGAACAGACCTGCGGGAAGTCCAAGGCCATGACCGCCGAAGCCAAACAGTACATCCCCGGCGGTGTCCAACACAACCTGAGCTTCAACTTCCCCTTTCCCCTGGTGTTCACCAAGGCCGAGGGTCCGTTCCTTTACGACCTGGACGGCCACCGGTACTTCGACTTCCTCCAGGCCGGGGGACCGACGGTGTTGGGGTCGAATCCTCCGGAAGTCCGGGACCAGGTCATCGATCTTTTGAAGACCTGCGGCCCGTCGACGGGACTGTTCCACGAATATGAAATGAAACTGGCGAAGTTTGTCGCCGGCCATATGCCCGCCGTCCCCATGCTGCGGATGTTGGGTTCAGGCACCGAAGGGTGCATGGCCGCCATCCGGGTGGCCCGGCTGGCCACGGGCAAGAAAAATGTCGTCAAAATGGGCGGGGCTTACCACGGCTGGAGCGACCAAATGGCCTACGGCCTGCGGATCCCCGGCACCCGCCACCACGAGGCCCATGGTGTGTCGAAGCACGTGTTCAAACACACCCAGGAGTTTTTCCCCGGGGACCTGGAAGCCTTGGAGAAGGTTCTCCGGCGCAACCGGCTCCACGGCGGGACCGCCTGTGTCATGATCGAACCCCTGGGGCCCGAGAGCGGGACCAGGCCCGTTTCCAAGGACTTCAACGCCGGGGTCCGGAAACTGTGCGACAAGTACGGCGCCTTGATGATCTTTGACGAAGTCGTCACCGGGTTCCGGGTCGGTCTGTCGGGGGCCCAGGGCTACTTCGGCGTCGAGCCCGACCTGACGGTGTTCGGCAAGGTGTTGGCCGGGGGCTACCCGGCGGCCGGAGGTCTGGGGGGCAAGAAGGAATACATGAAATTCCTGGCCGCCGGCATCCAAGCCGGGACCAAGAAGGCCCTGGTCGGGGGCACCATGGCGGCCAACCCCCTGTCGGCGGCCGCCGGGTACTTCACCCTGACCGCGATGGAGCGGGTGGGCGCCAGCGAAAAAGCCGGCGCCATGGGCGACAGGCTGGCCGCCGGGCTCCAGGCCTCGGTGAAGCGCCGGGGCCTGCCCTTCGTGGTCTACAACCAGGGGTCCATCGTCCACCTTCAAACCGTGGGGACCATGCACTTCAGCCTCAACTTCAACAAGATCTGGGAGATTCCCGGCAAAATGAAGGAGATCAAGGCCCGGAAAACGGTCATGGAGGAGATGGGCGCGGCCTATACCGCCGAGGGCATCATCACCCTGGCCGGGTCCCGGCTCTACACCAGCGCCGCTTACACCCCTGAGCTCATCGACCAGGCAGTGGCGGCCTTCGACCGGGTTTTTGCCCAGGTCGATGGAGCCAACCCGTGACCGAAACCGACGCCCGGAAGGTCCTGGTCGGGGCCGGGCACCGGCTTTTGGCCGAGGGTTTGGTGGCCCGGAGCTGGGGCAACCTCAGTGTCCGGCTCGGGCCCGATACCATGGCGGTGACCCCCAGCGGTATCCCCTGGACCGACCTCACCGAAGAAATGATCTCCGTCGTCGACCTGGCCACCGGCCAGTGGACCGGAACCTGGAAACCCTCGGGCGAACGGAAGGTCCACCGGGAGATCTACCGGCGTCGTCCCGAGGTGAACGCCGTGGTCCACACCCATCAGAGCGCGGCATCGGTGTGCGCCGTGGCCCGGGTGCCGGTGAAACTGGGGACAGAGCTGGTTCCCTGTGCGCCCTATGGCCTGCCGGGCACCAAGGCCCTGACCCTGGGCACCGTCGGCGCCCTGGCCGGGGGTCCGGCGGTGCTCATGGCCAACCACGGCGTCTTCACCGTGGGGACAGACCTCGGCCAGGCTTTTGACCGGATCCGCGGCCTCGAAACCGCATGCGCCGACCTGGCGGCAGCCCAGGCCAAGGAGCCCCTCCCCGGCCGGACCGACCTGCCCTGGGACCCGTCCTGGCTGAGCTCTGTCCCCACGGAAGACGGGCAGGCGTGGAGATCCCAGGCCCCGTTCACCGTGGCGTGGTCTGTTTTAGGACGTCCGCTGCCGGCCCTCCTCGACGACCTGGCCCAATTGGCCGGGGTCAGGGTGGCCGTTGCCGCCGAGGTTCCGGCCCGGAAGCCCAAAGCCGACGTGCTGCTGGTCAGGGACCGGGGAGCCTTCGTCTGGGGACCCGACGCCGAGGCCCTGGCCATGGTGGTGGAAAAAGCGGCCCGTGCGGCCTTGGGGGCCCAGGGACTGGGGGGTGCCAAGCGGTTCCCGTCTTGGGAGGCCCGGCTCATGCGCCTGGTCTACAAAAACGCGTACGCTAAGCAGGCGGGCCGGAAAGCGGTCTAGGGTGTTCTAGCGGACGTCTTTGGTGATCACGGTCCAGTCGTCGTGACCGTGGCCCAGGGCGATCCACTGGTCCATGACCGCGGCGAGGGCCGGGGCCACGGCCAGTGGCACGCCTCCTTTTTCCGCTTCGGCGACCATGAGGCCGGCGTCTTTCCGGGCCATGACCAGCTCCCAAGACGGATGGGAGTGGTCCGCCGTGAGGATGCGCTGGTACCGTACCGGGACCAGGGCCCCGGCGTTGAGGTCGGTGAGGAGTTGGCCCACCTCAGAGGTTCCATACCCCAGGGCCTTGCTCAGGCTGAGGACGTCGCGCAGTCCACCCACCACGGTGAGGAACAACAGGTTGCCCATCAGTTTCAACCCGGCGGCCTTTTCGGGTTCGGAGCCCTCCCATTTGAGGGTCCCACACATGGCGGCCAGGGGGACGGCCACCCGGTCGAACAGCGCCTTGTCCCCCGAAACCAGCATCAGTCCCGTCGCATCAAGGGCGTTTTGGGGCCCCATGAACACCGGTGCATGGAGGTAGGCGAACCCGCGGTCGGCCCAAAGCCGGGACCGGCGGGCGGCCCCTTCCACCGAGGTGGTGGTGTGGTCGACGATGACCAGCCCCGGCCCAAAGCCCGGCCGGGCGGCCTCGAGCACTTCATCGACCGAAGCGTCGTCCTTGAGGGTGAGGTGGAGCCGTTGGGCCCCGGTGACCGCCTCGGCGGCGGACACGCAGACCCGG
The DNA here is from genome assembly GCA_032358315.1 of Ophiocytium majus. Lineage (NCBI taxonomy): Eukaryota > Xanthophyceae > Mischococcales > Ophiocytiaceae > Ophiocytium > Ophiocytium majus. Next base: position 285,630 of record JAULBY010019120.1, on the reverse strand, counting down.
GCTCCGGTATGGGCCAGGTCCTCGGCCCGGGAGAAGGTGCGGTTCCACACCGACACCTCTTCGCCGCGGCGGCGCAGGGCCCGGACAAAGTTGGACCCCAGCAGGCCCATGCCGAAAAAGGCAACCATCACTTCCCTCCTGAAGACTCGTTCAACCTCGTGGCCAGCAGGGTCATGGCGGCGGCCGTCACCGCGAACCCGCCCAGCCACCAGCCGATGGCCCCGGGGCCTCCCAGGGACATCCCCGCGGTGAACACCAGACCCGAAATCTGCCCGGCCAGGAGCAAAACGCCCTGGCTGGCCGACTCGGGCACCGGGGCCGTGATTTCGGCGGCGTACTGAAAACCGATGGGGCCGGCGCTCATCAAGGCCAAACCGAGGAGCGCCATGGCGGCGATGGCGAAGGCGTACCAGCCGTGGGGGGCCAGGACCAGGGCCGCCAAGGCGGGAACCGCCAGACCCATGCACAACACGAGAAACAGCTTCCTCCGGGCCAAACGGTCTGAAAGGAGGGGCAGGACCACAGCCCCCACCACCCCGCCGGCGATGAGGCCGACGCCTAGAAGGCCGTTGGAATCCTCGATCCCCAGGCTGGCGGCGATGCCGTCGGTCAGCGAAGTGACCGCATTGAGCATGCCGAGACCCAGGAAGAACAGGAAAAGGGTGAGCCTGAAGTCCTTGGACGAGAGCAGCCGGCGGAGGCTGGCCAGGAAATCGGGCTCCCGGACGGGTTCCCGGTTCGGGCCCCGGCGGACCAAGGCCAAGGCCAAGAGTCCGGCAACGGCTCCCAGGACGGCGAAGACCCCGAGGGCCGCCTCCATCCCCTGGCCGTAACCGGCCTGGGACGGATCCACTTGAACCAGGGCCGGGGCCACCAGCAGGGCCGTCACGAACCCTAGGTATTGGGCCAGACTGGCAAGCCCCCCGGCGGTGGCCCGTTCCCGGAGGGGAAACCAATCCCGGGCCAGGGTGGTGGCCGCGTTGATCAGGAAGGGCTGGGCCAGGGCCAGGACGAGCTGGAAGCCGATTTGGGCGGAGAAACTGCCGGCAACCAGCCCCTTGCCCACCGAACCGACGATGACCAGAGCCGCGCCCAGGCCGACCCCCGTCCCCAAGCCCCAGCGGTCCAGGACCCAGCTGGCCGGGAGGGCCGCCACCAGGAAGACCAACATGTACGAGAGGGCGAGGAAATCGACGTTGAACAGCGAGCCGGACTCAAACTGTCCGGCGTAGAAGGCGGCGGCAGGGCGGCCCACGGCGGCATGGACCAGCCATTGGGCCTCGCAGGCGAGGGTCACAGCCATCAGGGCGGCCAAGACGAACCACCGGCGGGATGAAGCGGGGCGATCGGACAAAATGAGCCTCCGCTCACACCGTACCAGGGTTCCCGGTGCCTGTCAAACCTGTTTCGGAAACCCTTGCGGTCTGCCGTGAATGGGGTAAAATGGGAAGTCCATGAACATCGATCGGACCAAGGTTCTCCACGCCGCCAGGATGGGCATCCCCCTCATCATCAAGTCTCACACCCTTTCCCCGGAAACCGAGGTCGAGCTCGAGGAAATCCTCTCGATCTATCTGGAGGAACTGGGCCAGCTGGCCCTGAAAGACCACCTGTCCTACTGCCTCAGGGAACTGACGGGCAACGCGAAAAAGGCCAACACCAAGCGGGTCTACTTCCAGGAAAGAGGACTCAGCCTCGAGGACCCAGCCCAGTACCAGCTCGGAATGCGGACCTTCAAGACCGACACCCTGGGCGACATCGGCCGGTATCTCCAGCTTCAGGAGTCCCAGGACCTGTCGATCAAGGTGACCTTCTTGATCCGCAAGCAGGTGCTCTACCTCAACATCCGCAACAACGTTCCCGCCGCCACCGCGGAACTCACCCGGGCCTACGACAGGATCGCCCGGTCCCGTGCCTTTTCCAGCATGGAAGAGGCCTTTGAAGAGGTCCTAGACGACAGCGAAGGGGCCGGTTTGGGGATCACCATCCTGATCCTGATGCTCCGGAAGATGGGACTCAGCGAACGGTCCTTCGACCTGACCGTGGCCGGCAACGAAACCATCGCTTCCCTTTCCATTCCCATGGAAGCCGTGCGGCTGGAAACCGTCGAGGCCCTGACCCAGGAACTGGTGGACACCGTGGAAGCCCTGCCCGCGTTCCCCGAGAACCTTCAAAGGGTCCTCGCCCTTTTGGACAAGCCCGACGTGGAGTTCCAGGAGGTTGCCACCCAGTTGAGCCGGGACCCGGTGCTGACCGCCGGCCTGATCCGCTACCTCAATTCGGCCCAGCTGGGCAACCGCAAAACCATCGGCAGCCTGAAGGATGCCATTCAGATCGTGGGCCTCAAGGGCCTCCGGGATTTCATCTATCCCTACGGCGCCCACCAGGTGCTGGGTCCCTACCTGGCCAAGCAGAAAGACCTCTGGCTGAACGCCAGCCGGGTCTCGGCCTACGCCACCGCCCTGGCCCGGGACCTGGGTTTTGGCGCCGGCGAACGAAACCTCGCCCAGATTGCCGGGATCCTCTACAACCTGGGACAGATCCTGATGGCCCACCTGCGGCCCGAACAAGCAGGAAAGATCCAGGAGTTCTGCCGGTCCAAGGGTTTGGGAATCGATGTCTTCGAACACCTGACCCAGGCCATCAACCCCTCCGAACTCGGGGCCAGGGCCGCTGAAAAGTGGAATTTTCCCGAGGATTTGGTCGAAGTGCTGCGTCACCAGAACCGACCCCAAGGGGCTCCCCCTGCCTTGAAACCGGCCGCTTGCCTGGTCTACTTGGCCGGTGTCCTGCTCTGGGTTGAACAGGGCTTGGTCCAGCCCGAACGCATCGACCAGGACATCCTCAAGGCCCTGAACCTCGGGGAACCGGGGCGGTTGGAAAAGGTCCACGCCGCGGTGAGGACGTCCTTCGAAGGCTCGGGCGCTTAGCGATCCTCTCCCTTGTCGACCAAAGCCCGGGCGACCTCGAGGAACTCGGCTTCCACGGCGAGAAAGGCATCCACCATGACGGGGTCGAAATGGACCCCGCGGCCTTCTAAGACCATCTGCTTGGCGGTTTCCGGGGAGAATGGTTCCTTGTAGGGACGGCGTGAGGTCAGGGCATCGTAGACGTCGGCAACCGCCACAATACGGGCCGAAAGGGGAATGGCCAACCCCGCCTTGCCCAGGGGATACCCCGACCCGTCCCACTTCTCATGGTGGCTTTCGGCAATTTCGATGCCCACCGAAACGAGGCGGTTTCCCGGGTACTGCTCGGCCACCTGACGCAGGGTCTGGGCTCCGCATTCGGTATGGGTCTTCATGACCGCAAATTCTTCGGGGGTCAGCCGTCCGGGTTTCAGCAGGATGCTGTCGGGGATCGCGACCTTGCCGATGTCATGGAGGGGGCTGGCCCGGTAAACCAGCTCAACCAGCTCGTCGGGGTTTGTGTCGGAGATCTGTTCCCGGCGGACCAACTCCCATGCGAGGATCCGGCTGTATTCCCGCACCCTTTCCAGGTGCAGGCCCGTGTCGGTGTCCCGGGACTCGGCCAGCTTCGACATGGAGAAGATCACCGCCAACTGGGCGGCGGCCAGACTGCGCAGCTGTTCCTGGATCTGCTGTTCGAGTTCCAGTTGAAGCGCATAGTCCTTGGCCATGGCCTCGGTGTTGCTCCGCAGGTTGGCGGTCAGCACCTGCAGGATGGCCCGGCTCACTTCCGGGCGGCTGCCGACCAAGTGGTTGAACCCCGCCCGGTCAAGGGAAAGGAGGGTGCAGGTCTCCTGTGCCGTGATGGTGGCCGCCCGGGGCTGATCGTCGAGCATGGCCAGCTCCCCGAACCCGTCGCCGGGCCCCAGGGTTCGGATGGCCCGGACACCTTCATGGACGTTCGCCAGGCCCGAAACCAAAAGGAACATCCGGTCAGCCGCCTCGCCCTTCCGGACCACGTCCCGGCCTGCCGGCACCGTTTCCAGACGGAGCCTGGCGGCGATCTCTGCCATGACCGGCACCGGGGTCTGGGCAAAGATCTTGGAAGTCGTCAGGAAGGAAACTCGTTGTTCTAGGTTCATCGGTGGAACTCTCCTAGGGCCATTTTCGAGGGAGAACCGGCCGGTTGTCGAGGGGAAACCGCCGGCAGCCGCGGTCGGCGCCCCCGTTCCAGTCCTTTCGAGCACCAGTTCCTCCAGCATGATGGGGTGACTTTTCTCCAATGCCGGGACTTTTCAGGATCGCTAACGGGTTTCAGAGGCCGTCAAGGGTCTCCCTGTAAACGGCTTCTTCCCCCTGCGCAGTTGTTCCTGTGTACTCGCGCAGGGGCAGTCGGTTCTTTAGAGGGTGCCCTCCAGGGTCCAGAGCTGGCTATCGGTTCCGGAGAACGTTCCGCCCTGCTCCACCGCAGCGCCGGCAGTCAGGCTGGCCCCTTCGACTTGCAGGGCCTGGCCGCTGTGCGAGTTCCACAATCCGTAGTTGCCGGCGCCCTTGTCGATCAGGTGCCAGCGCTGGTTGTTGCCGTCGTTGGCCGACCACTGGTCCAGGTTTGTGCCGTTGGTGTTCGACCAACCGGGAACCTCGATGACCTTCCCACTGTGCACGCTGGTCAGGTAGAAGTCGCCGCGGCCCTTGTAGTCGAGAGAGAACTTCTGGTTGTTGCCTGCCGTGGTGTTCCATTGAATGATCGAAGCTCCGTTGGAGGTGGAACCGCCCGACACGTCGAGGTACTTGCCGCTCTTCTTGTTCTTCAGGCGGAAGACTTTGTTGGTCCCGGTGAGGGCCGGCGTCGCGGCCAGGTTCACCGTCACAACGTTGTTCCACCCCATGGCGACGGTGTCGTTGGTGGGGAAGGTCAGGGGCTGCCATACGTAGCCCGATTCGTTGACAGGCCGGTCCCAGGCTCCGGCCCACCGGTCGCCCGTGTACAGGTATTCGGTGGTACCGGAAGCGTTCTGAACGGGCAGAATATAGGCCGGCTGCGAGGCGTAGCCCCAGAAGTCGCCGATCAGGTTGTCCCAGTTCCAGCCTGAAGTGAGCGAGGTGGACGAGGAGAACTTGAGCTGGTTGGGAGACCATCCCGAAGTGCCCGAGGTGACCAAGAAGTACACGCCGTTGCGCTTGAACATGGCGGGTGCTTCCCGGGACCAGTTCACGAAGATGCTGTTGACCAGGGTATCGATGTCGAGGTAGTTCGCGGTGAGGCGGAAGATCCGCATGGTTTTATTGTCATCGGACGAGGTGATGAAGTAGCCGATGCCGTCGGTGTCGACGAACAGGGTACAGTCGCGGCTCATGTAGCCGGGCAGTTGTTCCCAGCCATCGTAAACGCCGCGGTCGGCGTAGGGGCGGAAGGCCTTCACGAAGGTGAAGGGGCCCTCGGGGGTGTTGGACCAGGCCACGGCCGCCTTGGCCTCGCCGTAGTGCACGCCGTTCTCCCAGTGCATCCACATCACATACTTACCCGTTGCCGCGTTGAAGGCCACCTTGGGGCGTTCCACCCAACAGGAAGCCAGCTCAGGGGCCGAGGTCTTCGAAAGGGCGTTGCCCAGGAAGGTCCAGTTGACGAGGTCGGTGGAGCGGTAGCAGGCCACCCCCTCGAAGTGGTTGTCGGGTTGGCGGTTTTCGCCGTACCAGTAGTAGTATGTCCCGACCTTCAGCAGACCGCCGCCGTGGGCCTGAACGGGGTTGCCCGCGGTGTCGGCCCATTGGAGGCCGGTCACCAGGTCTTTCGGCGCGTTGCCGAGGGCCCGGGCAGCCGGGGCGGCAGCATCGATGGAAGCCACGGGGCTCGAACACGAGGCCAGCAACAGGGTGGCCACGCTCAGGGCGGCCAGGGCGGCGTGTAGCCATGCCCTTTGGATCACAGAAACTCTCATAGACATCCTCCTGTGGGGCGGCCACATCGCCGCCTCACCATCCCAGCGTGGACCCGTTCTCGCCACCGGTAAACGACTTTTTCGGTTTCCAATCCTGATACAATTATCGATTCAAGTTGTTATGTTGCAACATTTTATGAGTTTCCCTGCACTTTTGTTTGATATCATGGATTTTCTTCCGGTGACTGAAACAAAGTACAAGAAGCACCTGGGAAGTGCAGAAAAAGACAGGAAGCAAGTTCTGGATTCCCGAAGAAACTTCAAGAAAAAAAACCGCCCGGGCTCGCTGCCGGGCGGTTCTCGAAGACGAGAGCGGACGTTGTGTTACTCTTTGACGGCACCTGCGGCGATGCCCCGGAAGACGGCCTTCTGGAAGAGGAGGAACAGCAGGGTCGTCGGCAGCATGACGACGATGAGGGCCGCCGAGAGGTTGTTCCATGTACCCAGCTGAGAGCTCGAGAAGTGCATGAGGATGGTGGAAAGTGTCTTGAGTTGGGGTGAGGGCATGTACAGGTAGGGAATGTACATGTCGTTCATGATCTCAAGCATCTTCAGAATGCTCAGAGTGGCGATGGCAGGGACAATGAGCGGCACAATGATGCGCAAGTACACCTGGTAGTATGAGCACCCGTCGATCATGGCGCTTTCATCGAGGCTCACCGGCAGGGTATTCATGAACTGCAGGAACACATACAGCTGCATCATATCGGCGGCAATGTAGATCAGCATGGGGCCCCAGAGGGTATTGTAGGCTCCCAAGTCGCGGATGATGCCGAACCGGGTGATTTCGGTGATCACGCCTGGTACCATCATACCGACCAGAAAGAGGGCCATGACCAGCTTTTTGCCGGGGAACCGGAACCGCGACATGCAGTAGGCCACCGAACTGGCCAAGAAGGCGTTGACCGAAACACTCACCACCACCAGGATCAGCGAGTTCATGAGGCTCTGCAGAATATTGCCCTTGCTGAACACCGTGGCCCAGTTGGCCAGGGTGGGGTTGAGCGGAGGAGCCAGAGGGAAGTCAACGGCAATCTGCAAGGGTGTCTTGAACGAAGCAAAGAGAACCAACACGACGGGGATAAGGATGACCGCCGACAAAGAAAGAAAAAGAATGTGGGTCAGGATCCGATCCCAAGGCACGGGCGAACGGGTGGTTGAGTTCATTGGGTGTCTCCCCGGTGGACGATGGAATCCTGAACTTTCGTGATGAGGAGAATCATCAGGAACAGGATGATGGCCATGGCTGCCGCCAGACCGAAGCTGTTGTAAGAGAAGGCTGTCTTCATCGTGAAGAACGAGAAGGTGCTGGAGGCGTACCCTGGACCGCCGTTGGTCATGACGAAGGGAATGTCGAAGACCTGGAGGGCGCCCCGGACGTTGAGGAACAAGACAATCTCGATGGTGATCATGATGAACGGAACCACAACCCACCGGAAGGTTTGGAAGGGACCGGCCCCGTCGAGGGCGGCGGCCTCAAACTGATCCTTGGGGATGCTCTGGATGGCGGCGAGGAAGAGCACGATGTGGAAGCCCGAGAACCGCCAAATCGAAACAAAGGCCAGGGTGAAGTTGACCAGACCCGTGTCGGACAACCACCCTTGTTTGAGTTCTCCCAGGCCAAAAAAGTCGAGCGTCATATCAACGGCCCCCATCTCGGGCATGAGCAGATTGGTGAACATGTACGAGACAGCGACGCCGTTGATGATGTAGGGAAGCAAGATCAGGCTCTTGTAGAACCCGGCCCGACGCAGGCCTTGGTCGAGCAGGAAGGCGATCCAGATCTCCACCGGAATGGCGATGATGTGCAACACAAAGTACAGACCGTTGTTGGCCAAGCTCTGCCAGACGTTTGGCGATTCCGTAAAGATCTGCCGGTAGTTCTCGAACCCGATGAAGTTCATGGCCGGGGTAATCCCGTTCCAGTCGGTGAAGCTGACCTGAAACAGCTTGAGAAGGGGAAAAAAGAGAAACACGAGCATCAGAAGCATGGGGAAAAAAAGGAAGCTGATCAGGAACAAGGCCTTTTGGCGCTTCTGTTTGGCAGAAGGAGATTCCAGACTCATGTGAGTCCTCCAGAATGATGGGAATTCGAGGGGAAAAGGAAAACGGGAGCCGGTCGGCCCGGCTCCCTGACAAAGGGAGGGACTACTTCTTAGCCCGGGCGGCTTTCCACTTGGTGTTGAGCGCGGCAAAGGTCTTGTTGTAGTCGATACCGGCGATGATTTCCTGACCGATGCGCTTCACGTCGAACTGAACGGCATTGGCGATGCGCTGAAACTCGGCATTTCCGCCGTCGTAGGTGACGAAGGTGAGCGGACCGCCGGTGACGTTGGCGGCGGCGCTCTGGAAGAACTTCTCTTCCAGGGTCACGCCTTTCACCGTGGGAAGGGCCTTGTAGTAGTTGATGAAGCCGTTGTAGTAGCTGCTCGACAGGAACCAATTGATGAACTTGATCGACTCGGCGGTGTTCTTGGCGCCCTTGGGCACACCGATGAAACCGTCCACCTGGGCGGTGGCGTTCAGGACATCGGCAGCCTTGTTGCGGACGGGGAGGTAGAAGATACCCAGGTCGTTCATGTCGCCGCCGATGTTGTCCTTGAAGTCGGGCAGGAACCACATGCCGGCGGCGAACATGGCGCCCTTCTTGGCGGCGAACAGCAGCTTGGCCTGGTCAAAGCCCAAGCCCATGGCGTTCTTGGCGTCGAAGGCTCCGGCCTTCACGAGGTCCTGGAACTTGCCGTAAGCCTTGGAAATGGGGGTGTCCGCCTTGAAGGGTTCGGCCTGGGTGGCCATGGTGTTCCAGTACGCGCCGTTGCCCGATTCGAGGGCGGCCATGTACTCGGTGAACGGATAGGTGGGCCAGACGTCCTTGGCACCGATGATAAAGGGAGTGATCCCGGCGGCGCGCAGCTTCTTGGTCACGTCGATCAGTTCCGACCAGGTCTGGGGAACCTTGACGCCGGCTTTGGCGAACAGGCTCTTGCTGTAGTACACGTACTCGTTCAGCATGTTGCGGGGCACGGCGATGACCTTGCCGTCAATCTTGGCCGAGTCGGGGAAGAGGCTGGCGGCCACAACCGGCTGTCCGGTGAGGTCGACCATCTGACCGGCGTAGTTGGCCAGCATGTAGGGCTTCATGCCGAACAGGTCCGGGTACTCACCGGCGGCGAAGCGGATCTTCATCGCGTTCTCATAGTCGTCGGACGACTTGAACTGCTCCAGCTCGATGGTCACGTTGGGCGCCACCTTGGCGTAGGCGGCGGCCAGGTCGTTCACCTGGGTGTAGTACTCGATGTCGGTGGTGCCGAACACGGGATACTTGAGGGTCACTTTCTGGTCGGCGGCGCTGGCGGTACCAGCCCCCAGAACCAACGATACCAGGGCGAGGGCAACAACCTTCAGACCTTTTCGAAACATAAGAAACTCCTTTCGGGGGACTGCCCCTCTGTGTTGGGACCAGTGTCCGCCGACTCTGCCCAACCGGCCATGAACGTTGTTTGGGTTTCCTGGACTTCCTTCTCAAGAAATTCCATCGCGGTAACTGGCCGGAGTGGTGCCCACCAGGCGCCGAAACAAACGGCTGAAATACTCGACGCTGTTGAAGCCGCACCGCTCACCAATCTCGTAGATCCGCAGGCTCGAGGTCTTGAGGAGGCGCTGGGCCTCGCGGATGCGCAGCGAGTTGAGGTACTCGGTGTAGCCCGTTCCGGTCTCCTTTTCAAACAAGGAGGAGAGGTAAGTTCGCGAGAGGCCCACGTGGCGCGCCACTTCGTCGAGGGAGAGTTCGGGATCGGCGTAGTGGCCCTCGAGGTAGCGGCGCGCCCGCAGCACATGATGGCTGGTCACCAGCTGCCGCCGCGTCTCCAGGGCCCCTAAGCAGGTCTGGCCAAGTTCCTGCAGCCAGGTCTTGAGCTCGCCGAGGCTCTCGAAGGCTTCGAGCTCGGCCAGCGGCTGGCGCTCGGCACCCAGAACGTCGGCCGCGTCCAAACCGGCCGCGCTGAGGGCATGGAGCAGGGCGCCGACGAGGGGGCGGGAAGCCAGACGGTAGGGTTCCAGGTTGGCCAGGCGATACTCGGTCAGGAGGGTGACCAATTCGGTCCAGCACCCCTTGGCCCGCGGGAAGTCGCCGGCCGTCACCAAATCTGCCAGAAGTGAGGCATCCACCCTCGGCACCCCGTCGGCATGGAGCACGAGGTCCTTGGCATCCTGAGGGACGATGGTTCGTCCTTGCCCCAGCAGGTGCCTGAGTTGGACGAGGGCACGGGCCTCCCGCAGGCCCATGGTGAGGTTGCGCACCTGGTCCACCGGACTGCTGATGCCGATGGAGACCTTCACGTCAAGGAAGTGCCGGAACAGGTGGCTGAGCTCCTGGGCGGCATGGCGTGCCTCGATGGTCCAAGTCGAGGTCGACCAGGGGAGGAAGATCAGGTACTCCTGGGGCGAGATGGCCAGGTGGAGGGCTCCGGCCCGGGGCTCCAGGAAGCGGGCCAGCACCTCGTCCATCTGGTTTTGAAAGGCCGCCAGGCTGTGCTCCAGATAGCGAACCTTGACCCTCTGAAAGTCGTCGACCCACAGGGTGAGTACCGACAGGTTGCGCACCGGCAGAGAGATTTCAGCGGGGGGAAGAGGCGGAAGGCTTCCGAGGTCAGAGGCCTCGGCCAGCGAACGAAGCCACAGCCGCGTCTGTTCGCGCGGGTCGGGAGCGGCCGTGCCGGAGAGGCCTCCCGGCCGCGCCGAGAGGAGGGTTCGGACCTGTTCGACGACGGCGTCGGGCTCCAGGCGGGGCTTGAGAATGTAGTCGGAGGCGCCGCGGCGGAAGGCCTCACGGATCATGTCGTAGTCATCAAAAGCGCTGAGAGCCAGGATGACGAGGCTGGCGCGCAGCGTTCGAGCATGGGTCATCAGCTCGATGCCGTCCATGATGGGCATTTTGATGTCGGTGATGAGCACCTCGATGGCCGGATGCTGTTCGAGCAGGTCGAGGGCTTCGCGCCCGTTGGCCGCCTCCCAAACGCGGTAAATGCCGCACCTGGCCCAGTCACCCAGACTCCGCAGGGCCAACCGCACGGGGATTTCATCGTCGACGATCAGCAACTCAGCCATGGGGAACCTCCCGGGAAGCGACCAGCGGCAGGCGTGCGGTCACGACGGCGCCGCCTTCCGGGCCATCGCCGAGGGCCAGGCCATAGTCGGGACCGTAGTGGCTGCGAATTCGCCGGTGCACGTTGTACAACCCAATTCTACCGCGATGAAAGGCTCCGGCAGGACCGGGATTATCGGCCACCGGAGCTTCCAGGAGGACGGCCTTTCGCTCGGCAGTGATCCCCACACCGTTGTCGGCCACGCTCAGGTGGAGGGCCGCCTGGTCACCCTGCCCCACCCGCTGGGCCCGTATGCAGAGTTCTCCGCGGTGGGCCAAGGCGCGGATCCCATGCTCAATGGAGTTTTCGACAAGGGGTTGGAGGAGCATGGTCAACAGGGGATGGTCAGCCAGCCCGTCTTCGACCTCGTACAAGAGGTCGAAGGTATCACCGTAACGCACCTTCATGATGGACTCGTAGCGGCGCATGTTGCGCAGTTCCGCATCGACCGTCGAGAGGTTGGCCGGAGCCGACAATTGGTAACTCATCATGTCCATGAGCGACTCGACGAGCGACTTCATGCCGTCGGCCTTGGACATCATGGCCATGAAGCGGAGGGCCGAGAGCGTGTTGGACAGGAAATGCGGATTGATCTGAAACTGCAGCGCGGCCCGTTCGGCCTCGATCTTCTCCTGGGTAAGGCTGTCGATCTGGGTGGTCATGGCGTCAAATTGCCGGAAGACCTTTTCAAACTCCGGAGGAACAGGGACCTTCACCGGTGCCAGGGCCTGGCCGGTGCCGTAGCCGGCCATGCGTGAGGATAACAGTTCCAGCGGGTTGAGCAGGTCGCGGTGGAGCGACAGGAAGAACCACACAAAGGCCCCGAGGACCAGCAGCAAAAGCCCGAAGGCCAGGAGGTTGGCCCGGGTGCCGCCCGCCGTCAGCGCAGCCCAGTCGGTAAAGTATACGATGCGCCAAGGCACGCGCTCGAGGTCGCGGCTGGTCACGAGGTAGGTTCCCCGGTCGCCGCGGAGGGTGCCCGACAGCGGCGTGCCGGCATCTCGGGCCGCCGCACGTTCGAGGGCGGCGGTATCGATCTTGCGCTTGAGCTCGGTGGTGGGAAACAGGACGGTGCCATCCTTGCGGAGAATGGCGTAGAACGAGTTGCCGGCACCCTGTCCCGGTTCCTGCAGGGTGTTGATGATGCGGTTGAAGGAGTCGGGCACCATGGCAAGGTAGATGCCCTCCACGTTGGAACCGACACCGGGATCGGGCTTGATGGCCACGGCGAGCTGAAAGCGGCTGGTGCCTGAAGTGGTGAGCACCGGCTCGAGGGAGTCGACCATGGTGCTCCCGGTGCCGGCAATCGCCGCCCGGTACGAGGAGCTGTTGCGAACAGCCTCGGTCGCCTCGGGGGTTAAGCTGCCCCGGTAGGCTTCTTCAAGACCCTGGGGCCCCAGGAACATGAGGATCATCACCTCGTGCCGAACCACTCCCAAGAGCCGGTCAAGCCGTTTGCGGATCTCGCGGTTGCTTTCCAGAACCTGCAGGGGGTCGGACTGGGTCCACACATTGGAAATGAGGGGAAGGCTGTCGTCTTGGGAGACCAGGGCCGCCAGAAGGCGGAGGCGGCGCAGTTCGTCGTCGACCCCTTGGGCAATCTGGTCTACGGTGGATTGTACGCGTTCGGAGGTAGCGGCGACCAACTCCCGGTCGTACAGCCAAGTGAGGCCTGCCCCGATGCCTGCCACCAACACCGTCAACAAGATGAACGACAGCAGAAAACGGAGTTTCAGACTCATGCGGTTCGAGATCATCATCCCCCCTTTTCTAGTATACGCCGACCGGCTGAGTGTCCGCCCCCGGAAAAGGACCGTCTAGGAACGATGTTGCGAAAACCTGCACTCCGTTGAAACCGATTTCAATTTCCGCTATCCTGGAGAGATGGAAGGTACCCCGCACACCGTCTATGACATCGCCCGGTTGGCCGGGGTATCCCCGTCGACGGTGTCGCGGGTGATCACAGGAGTGGTCAAGGTCAGCCCGGAGAAGGAAGCGCGGGTGCGGCAGGTGATGGCCGAAGTCGATTTCCGCCCCAACGCCTTTGCGCGTACCCTGCTCAGCAAGCGCTCCCAGACTTTAGGCGTGATCATGCCCGACATCACCAACTTGTTCTTCTCGCAGACCTTCCTGGAACTGGAGCGGGCTGCCCTCCGCCGGGGCTACAGCCTTTTGTTGGGCAACACGCTCAACAGCGACCACACCCCCGACCGGGACCTCGAAGCGTTCTACCTGAGCTCGCTGCCCGAACGCCAGGTCGACGGTCTGCTCCTCATGGGCGGCCGCATCAACGACACCGTCATGGACCCCAGAAAACGGGAGGACCTCCTTCGTCTCGACCGGAGCAAGCCCCTGGTCACCATCAACGGCACTGTTCCGGGAATTCCCGGAGTCCGCAGCCGGGAAGAGTCAGGAATCCACGCCCTCACCTCGTTTTTGTACGGCCGCGGGCACCGCGCCTTTGCTCTCTTGGGCGGGGTTCCCGGCATCACCGCCTTCGACGGAAAGCGCGCGGCGCTGGAGCGGGCGCTGGCGGAACACGGACTGACCCTGGACCCCCGGTGGGTATTGCCGACCGGGTTTTCGCTGGTGGAAGGCGCCGCTGCCATGCGGGCCCTCCTCGAGGAACCGAGGGTCGGCCCCCGCCCCACCGCCATCGTCGCCATCAACGACTTCGTCGCCATGGGGGCCCTCCATGAAGCCGCCTCCCGGGGTTTGCGGATTCCGCAGGATTTCGCGCTGACGGGCTTCGACGACATCCAAACCTCGGAGTTCCTGGTTCCCTCGTTGACCTCGGTGAACCCCTGCTACCCTGAACTCGCCGAAACGGCCGTCGGTGTGCTGGTGGACCGCATCGAGGGCCGCCCCGTGGCGCCCGAGACCCTTGTGGAACCCCGGGCGGTGTTCCGGCAAAGCTCGGGTTAGCGGGTGTTTGTCTCCTTCCGACCCTGGACAGCCAATCCTCCCGCGGCCAGGAGAAGCGTCACGCTCCAGAACACGAAGACGCCATGCCAGCCCCAGGAGTCGATGAGCCAACCGGTGACAAAGGCCGCCGACCCCGCGGCCAAGTAGGCAGAAAAGTCCAGGAGACCGGCCACCGTGGAGACTCTCCCCTGGTCGGCAAAACGGAGCGGCACCATCCCCAGCAGCATGGTGTTGACGCCAAACAACCCTGCGGAGGTGAGGGCCAGGAAGAGGGCCGAAACGGCCGGCCCCCACGACCCCAAGGTCAGCAATCCCCCTAAGAACACGAGACTGACGCCGAAGAACAGCGCGGCCGTGAGCTTCTCCCTCTGCCCCAGGCGCTGGTTGACCCAGCCCGAAGCCAGCGTGCCTCCCAGGTTGGCCAGGGGGATCAGAAACAGGAAGCCGACGGCTTGGGTCATGTCGAGGCCATGCACCTCGAGGAAGAAGGTGGGTGCCCACAGGGTGATGCCGTCCTTGACGATGCCTTGGGCCATGCAGGCCAGTACAAGGGCCGGCAAACCGCCCGAGAGGAGAAATCGCCCCAGGGGTTGCCGCGTGGTGTTGTTCTGACGCGCGGCAGGAGCAGGTGCAGGCCCCGGGGGCCGGTTTCGGACTCGCACGAACCACAGGATGGCGGCGGCCAGCAGGGCCAGGGCCGGGGTCCAGAACACCCAGGGCAGGGAGGCATGGACCAGCATCTGTCCCGAGAGTCCCCAGGCTAACAGATAGCCGCCTACGGCCGACGTGGACACCAGTGTGACCGCCTTGGTCTGCTTCTCGGGTGGGGTCCATTCGCTGACCAGCCGAATCATAGGCGCCCAGAGCATCGATTGAGCGAGGCCGTTGAAGCCCCAGAGCAGGACCATCCACCAGAACGAGGTGGAGAACCCGAAAAGGAAGTTCGCCAACGCGGTCCCCAGCAGACCCAGGAAGATGTAGTGCCTGACAGAGACCCGGTCCCCCCAGTGTCCGTTGATCATCTGGCCGACACCGTAGACCCAAAAGAACACGCTCCCGATGAGTCCGATCTGAGCCTTGCCCATGTTCAGCAGGGTTCCCAGTTCGGGAAGGGCCACCGAAAGATTGACCCGCCCGAAGTAGAGGACGGCGTAGGCCGTCCAACAGAGGAGCAGGGTGTGCCGTAGGGTGTCCCGTCGAAACACCTTAGTGCGCCGTCCACTGCCAGGTGGTGACGCTGGAGGCGACGGCCACAACTTCATCCGTGGAGGAGTGAAGCGACAAGGGTGCCATCGCTTCTAGGGCCGAGGTTCGGAATCCGCTGATTTCGGAACTCAGCAAGGGCGACAGATCCCCGCCGAAGGTGAGCGACCAAGGCCGGTCGGTGGCGTTCACGGCCACGACGCTCACGGTGCCCGTTTCCCGATGCCAAGCCGCCACGGCAGCCGCGGAGCCGGTGTCGAGCAGCTTGGAGCCGGGGCGGATGGCACGGCTGAACTGGGCCATGACGGCGTACTGCTTGGTGCGGTGCCAGGCCAGGGAGCCGCCAAAGTCGGCGTGGATCAGACCATGGTTGTGGTTGCCCGCTTCGTCTTCGACGGCCTGCCAATACACCCAGGCCTCGGGGGCCAACCCATTCAGGTCGGCCACGATTTTCTCGCCGAGTTCGAGGCCGCTGGTCCAATCGTCGTGGTTGTGCCCGGCGTTGCCCCCGACGGTCACCTCAGACATCCACAGCGGCAGACCGCGGGTCTTTGCCCAGGCCCGCAACTCAGCCCTACGCGTTCCGTGGTAGCTGTGCACGTTGACCCGGCCCAGGAAGGCCGTCCCCCCGGGTCCGAGGAGCTTCAGGGTTTCCAGGCTCTGGTCGAGGTCGTTCTCTTCGGGGCCGGCGAGGAGGACGGAACCCAGCCCGGCCTGGGCCAACTTGCGATGCAGAATTGTCAGGAGAGCCTTCTGCTGACTGAGTTCGAAGCGGCAGCCCTCCTGGTTGTTGCCAGCCTTCCACCACCAGCTCAGGGGCTCGTTCATGGGCGAGAGCGACTGGAAAGTGATCCCCTTGGCCTCGCGGAAGTGGGCCACCACCCGAACCAGGTAGTCGGCAAACTCCTCCAGCCGTCCGTCAGCCAGGTTCCCTGACCCATCGGGGGCGCCGGCGGCGCAGGGGTGCCGTGTCATCCAGTACGGAGGAGCGTTGGAAAAGGCCTCCACGGTGTCCACACCCAGGGACAGGGCTTGCTGAAGCACACCGACCTGGGCCGCATCGGCCTCCCCGTCCCAATCGCCCGCCGCCGACAAGAAGCCCGGCACATCGGCATGCCGGCGCATGTGGTGGTGGTCCGGATTTTCCCCGCCTCCGATGTTGTACCGTAGGACCGACAGGCCCAGGCCCCGGCTCGGGTGGAATAACGCTTCCAGCAGCGACTGCCTCTGGGCTCCTTGGGGCCAGCGTCCGACGGCATTCCCCCACCAAGCCAGCGACGTCCCCCACCCCTTCCACGGTGCCGATTGGCGCAGCGTATCGACGTAAAGAGGAACCACCGAACTCACCGCGGTCCGTTCCGAAGGTCCAGGACGGGAGCGGCGACAAAAGAGACCGTGGACACCGAGCGCCCTTCGGTTTCGAAGATCACCAGTTCATTCTTTCCGGAACGGAGGAAGGGGCCGGGAACGTAGAGGGTCCCCTGGGGTCCGGCCTCCCAGAAACGGCCGAGGTTGCGGCCGTTGACCCAGACCACGCCCTTGCCCCAGCCCGGCAGCGAGAGGAAGGTGTCGACGAACTCCCCGGGGGGACAAGCGAGCTCAAACGGCACCTTGTGAAAGCCCGCGACCTGTTCTTCCAGGCCGGCACCGGCCCACCTCAACGCCGACAGGTCCTCCAGCGGGAGGCCCCAGGACTCCACGGGGCCGTGGGCGTGTTTGTCGACGATGATGGCGCCGCTGATGCCCTTGCGCTGGTCGTTCATCTTCTCGCCGAAGTTCACGCGTCCCTGGTTCTCGACCAGAACCTCGACCAGGTTTTGGGGCCTGTCGAGGGTCAGGGCAAAGGGTTGGCCAACCTGGTTGCCGGTCTGGGCCAAGACCACCTTGCCGTTGACCGACACGGTGACGCGGTCATTGCACTTCCAGAGCACCAGGCGGTCCAGGGTCGTCGGCCCGGGCAGAGTGATCCGGTACAGAACGTAGCCGTACCCCTGGTCCAGTTCTTCCATGGCCAGGGGCCTCGGTGCGACCCGAGGTTTCGAGATCTGCGACAACGCGTTGGCCAGGGAGACCGAAGCCGTCACCGGCCAGGTCCCCAAAGCAGCCTTCCGGATGCGCGTCGAGAACGCGGCCGGATCCACCGGGCGCGATAGGCGGGCTCGTACCGTTTCGTCGCGGGAGCGCCGGGCAATCACCTCACGGAACGCATGGAACTTCGGCGTGAGGTCGCCGGCTTCGGAGAGCGGCGCATCGTAGTCGTAGCTGGTGACGTCGGGCTTGAGCTCCTCATAGTGGTTGGCCCCGGCAGTGAACCCGAAGTTGGTGCCGCCATGGAACATGTACAGGTTCACGTGGCCCTCGGCCAGGATCTCGTCGAGGGATTTCGCCGCGTCCTGGGCGTCGCGGATATGGTGTTCGTCACCCCAGGCGTCGAACCACCCCATCCAGAACTCGGAGCACACCAGCGGATCGTGGGGCCGCAGGGCCTTCATCTTGCGGAAGTGTTCGGGGGCCCCCGAACCGAAGCTGCCGCCGGCCAGAATCCCGGGCAGACTCCCGGCCTCGAGGGCCAATCCCCAAGGGCCGTCGGTGGTGAACAGCAACACCTCGATGCCGGTCAGGCAGAGCTGTTCCTTCAGGAACTCGAGGTAGCGGGCGTCGTTGCCGTAGTAGCCGTACTCGTTCTCGATCTGGCAGGCGATGATGGGGCCGCCCTTGGTGCACTGCAAGGCCACCAGTCGGGGGAGCAGTTCGGCGTAGTAGCGCCTCACCGCTTCCTTGTAGCTCCCTTCCAGGGTACGGACCCGCAGTTCGGGGTCCTTCAGCAGCCACCAGGGCTGGCCGCCAAACTCAAACTCTCCGCAGACGTAGGGCGAGGGACGGACGATGGCCTTGAGTCCCATCTCATGGGCCAGGCCGAGGAAGGCTTCGATGTCGAGGTTGCCGCCGAAGTCGAACTGTCCGGGCCGGGGTTCGTGGAGGTTCCAGGGCAGGTAGGTCTCCACCGTGTTGCAGCCCTGGGCGATCAGCTTCTCCAGGCGGTCGCGCCAGTACTCACGGGGAATGCGGAAGTAGTGCACCGCGCCTGAGAGGAGATGATAGGGTTGGTCGTTCCAGAGGAACTCCCCGTCGCGTGAGGTAAAAGGAGTCATGATGCTTCTATCCTATTTCATCAAGTCGTTGGAGCCAATGTTGGCCGAGTACACGTACTTCTGGCCGAAGGTGTAGACCAGAATCATCGGAAGGGTGAGGAACATGGAGGCCACCATGATCAGGTTCCACGGGGGAATGGCGCCTTTGTTGCTGGTGGCGGTCATGAAGTACGCTCCCAAGGCCAACGGGTAGTTCTCCTGACTGGTGATGTAGATCAGCGGCCCGGTGAACCAGCCCCAATTGTAGGCAAAGGTGAAGATGGCGATGGCCGCCAGGGTCGGTTTGATCATGGGCATGATGATGGTCCGCCAAATGAGGAACGGGCCGGCGCCCTCCATTTTGGCCGCCTCGTCGAAGGAGTACGGAATGGACATCATCACCTGACGCAGCAAGAAGATGTTGAACGCACCGCCGAAGAAGTTGGGCACGATCAACGGCAGCAGCGTGTTGAGCCAGCCTAGCTCTTTGAAGATGAGGAATTGCGGGATCATGGTAATCTCGCCGGGAATCATCATGGTGGCCAACAGGACCATGAAGATCACGCCCTTGGCCTTCACCCGGAAGCGCGCAAACCCGAAGGCGACCAGGGCGCTGGCCAGCACCTGCCCCACGATGGCCAAGGCGCAGAGCACCACGGAGTTCAGCAGGTACGTCGGCATGGCCGGGTTGGCCAGCCCCAGCACGTAGTTCCCCCACTGGAATTCCCGGGGCCACAGCCCAAAGGCGTTCTCGGCCACCGTCTTGTCCGAGGCCAGGGAGATGGAGACCATGTACAGGAAGGGCATCAACAGGACGACCGTCACGGCCAGCAGGACCGTGTAGGAGATGGCCTTTTCGGCCAAGGGAAGGCGGCTTTTCATTTCTTCTTGACCTCACTGTCGTAGAACACCCACAGGGACGAGGAGCGGAACACCACCAGGGAGAACGCCATGATGACGCCGAACAACACCCAGGCCAGGGCCGAAGCGCCGCCCATTTGGTAGTCTTTGAACGCCGTGTTGTACAGGTAGGGCACCATCATCATCGAGGCGTTGTCCGGTCCCCCCTGGGTCATGATGAACACCTGGCCGAAGGTCTGCAGGCCCCCGATGATGCCCATGATGAGGTTGAAGAACAGCACCGACGACAGCATGGGAATGGTGATCTTGAGGAACACGGTGGCCTTGGAAGCGCCATCGATCTCGGCGGCTTCGTACAGGGTTTCGGGAATCCCCTGCATGCCGGCCAAGACCAAAATGGTGCTGGCACCCACGTTCCACACCGACATGAGAATCAGCGCGGGAAGCACCGACTGGGGGTCCATCAGCCACTCGGGACCGGAGATGCCGATGGTGTTGAGCGCAGTGTTGAGCAGACCGTTGGGCGAGAAGACCCTCTGGAACAGCAGGGCCGCCGCGACCAGGGGAATGACCGACGGCAGGAAGATCAGAATGCGGAACAGGGTTTTACCCCGGAGGTTTTTTCCTAGGAAGTACGAAAGGAAGACCGAGGCGACCAGTCCGACCACAACGGTAAAGACAGAATAGACCAAGGTGTTGGCCAGGACCTTCAGAAACAGCTTGTCCTGGAAAAAAAGGTACTCAAAATTTTTCAAACCCACAAACTCGGGGGGGTTGAAGATGTCCCAATTGGTGAGACTGATGAACACGGAGCTGACGATGGGCCCGGCCGTGAAGGCAAGAAACCCGATGACCCAGGGCGAAATAAACGCCCAAAAACCGAGGACTTCGGCGGTGGGAGAAGAGATACGGCGCATGGAGCTTCCTTTTGAGGAGGGGAAGAGGCCGTCGTGCCCCTTCCCCCAGGTCAATTAGCGGTTGAACACCTGCTCGTTCAGGTCTTTCTGGATGCGCGTCGCCGCGGCTTCGGGGGTCGATTTGCCCTTGAGCATTTCGTTGACCACGTTACCGATGGTGTCATGCATCTTGTTCCACTTCGAACTGTAGGGCAGCGAGATGGTTCCCTTCGAAATCGCGTCGGCCACGGCCTTCATGTCGAGGGGCTTCTTGGCCCAGGCGGCCTTGAGGAAGGTGTCCGAGTTCAAGGTCTTCACGTTGGCGGGAATGTCCCAAACGAGTTCAACAATCTTGTTCTGAGCCTCGAGGTCGGTCAGGGCCGAGATGACCTTGAACGCCGCATCCTTGTTTTTCGAGGTCGACGAAACCGCCAGACCCTGGCCAAAGATGACCGTGCCCACGCCCTGGTCGTTGGGAATGGTGGCCACGTCCCAGTTGAAGGCAGCGTCCTTGAGGCTGCCCACATTCCACCAGCCGGTCATGATCATGGCGGCGTGTCCTGAGTTGAACACGGGGTCGGGCGAGTTCTGGCCCAGGTCGGCCATGTCTTGGGGAGAGGGAGCGACCTTGAAGTCGTTGATGAAAGCGTTGTAGTGCTTCAGGCCTTCCACGGTCTTGGGGTTGTTGAAGGCAGGCAGACCCTTGGCGTCGACCAGCGAACCGCCAGCAGCGTAGATGAAGCTGGTGTACCAGGGCCACCAGGTGCCGTTGCCGGCGGGAACAAAGCCCCAGACGGTGTCGGCCTTGGTCGCGCCGGGCTTGTAGGCGGCCTTGGCAGCGGCGGACAGGTCAGCCCAGGTCCAGTTGATCTGAGGCTTGGCCTTGACCACGTCGGTGTTCACATACACAACCATGGGTCCGCCGCGCAGGGGCAGAGCGAAGAGCTTTCCATCCTTGGCGTAGAGGTTCTTCCCGGAGCCGAAGCGTTCGTCGAGGTTGAGGCTTGCTTTCTTCACCGAAGCATTGAGGTCAACCAACTGGTTGCGCTCCGAAAACTGGTGAACCGATTCCGAGACGGTCATGATGTCGACGGCCTGGTTGCCCACCAACCGCGTGGTCACCGTCTTGTCGTAGTCGGCCAGGAGCATCACTTCCACCGTGATGCCGGGAATCTGGGGCTGGATGGTCTTGATCAGCTGCTCCATCACCGCCTTGTCGTTGTCACCGCCCCAGGTCGTGAGAACCAGCTTGGTCTGGCCAAAGGCCAGGACCGAAGCAGCCAACAACAGGGTCACCGCTAAACTCCATTTCTTCATCGTCTTCCTCCTTACGTTCTCGGAACCCTACCGATTCCGTTTTTCTTTTGATCGTTATTGCTGGATGAACGTCGTGATGCTTCTCGGGGGAAGCACCACCAGCGCCCCGCCTTGGGCCACCACCTCGAGGTTCTTGGCCTCCGAAGTCTCCCACCGGGTCCAGGTTCCCGAGGACCCCAGGTCCAATGGCAGCGAGGGGTCGTCGGAGCCGTTGAGCAGCACCAGGACCAATGACCCGTCGGTGTTGCGGAAGGCCGAGGCATTGACCCCCGCCGAGGGATCGACCTCGACCCCCACCCGCCGGGCGTCCGGCCGCACAAAGCGGGACCAGTTT
This sequence comes from Ophiocytium majus, assembly GCA_032358315.1. NCBI lineage: Eukaryota > Xanthophyceae > Mischococcales > Ophiocytiaceae > Ophiocytium > Ophiocytium majus. The sequence continues at coordinate 263,971 of JAULBY010019120.1, read as the reverse complement.
CCCAGGGCCCAAAGCTTCTTGGTGGGCGTCACGGTCTGCCGGGCCTCGTCGACGTAGACCAGGCCATCGGCGTAGTCATACTTCGAGGCCGCAATCCACCCCTGCCACGAACTCACCTGCCCCACCGTCAGGTCCTCGTGGACCACTTGAGCCAAGGTCAGGGCCGCCGTGATGCCGGCATCACGGCCGGATTTCATCTCAGTCCACTCGGTCTGCCACAGCCCCAGGCCCGGCAGCTTGGCGTTGACCAAGGCCGTCAACTCTTCCTTGTCGAAAACATCCGACCAGTAGGAATGGACGGCATAGGGCGTCAGGAAGGGCCAGAGTTCAGGGGCAGAGGCCAGCTGGGCCACAAACTCGCGGTTGCGGGCCAGGGACCACTCGGCCGAGTCGAAGGCCGACACCGGCAGGGTCATCGAACGCGAGCGGAACTCCTGGACCACGGCTTTGACCAGGCGGAGGGCTTCGGCGGGCGAGTAGTAGTTCCCCTCCTGCCCTTTCGAAGGGTTCCAGTCCCACTGCGGCTCGTTGATGGGGCTGACAGCAACCAAGGGCCATCGGCTGGCCAGGCTCTGGGCACAGTCGGCCAAGAACCGGGCGAACGCCGCTTCTGCGTTGGGCTTGAGGTTGGTGCGCCCTCCGTTTCCGGTCGGTTTGCCGGTCAGGGTGAGAAAGGTGGGCGGCGTATTGGCAAACAAGAGAACCGAGGCTCCACGGGCCACGGCTCCGTCGACTACACCCACCGCCGCCGCGTCGCGGCTCCAGTCCAGGGTGCCGGCAGCCGTGAGGGGACTCGACGCCGACCGCCAAGGATCGGCAATACCGCTGCTGTCTTTGCCGCCACCGATGTTGTAGCGAACCAGGGTCAGTCCGATGCCCTTCTGAGTGTCAAACAGGAGATTCAGCACCTGGTCGCGCGCCGGTGCCTTCCAGGTTCCCACCGACTGCGCCCACCAGGCGGCCGAGGTGCCAAAGTGCTCAATCCGTTGGCCAACTTGCTCAGGATGAACGACGAGTTTCACACTTTCTCCTTCCTGGGCCCCGAGGGCGGCCGGGACCAACAGTGCTGCCAGCAAAAGGGCACACAATCTGAAATCGGTTTCTGAAATCCATTTCATAGAACGAGTATACCCCCAATCAGAAATCCGTCAACAGAATTCTGAAATGGGTTTCATGAGCACGAATCTTTGAAAAAGAGTGCAGATTAGCGCAATATTCTCCCTTGTCCAGGGAGAAGTCCCCCCGCTACGGTGACTCAGGAGGGAGTCCCATGGTGCCTCGCCCGTTGACCGACGTCCACGCTGTGGTCCTAGCCCATTTTTGCGGCCCCAATCTCCGGAGGCCCAAGGCCTTGGTCGTCGTTCTCGATGGGGTCCGCCCCGACTGCCTCGACCAGGAGCAACTGCGTGGGTTTCTCAACGAGGTCGGGGGAACCCTCACCCCGACATACACCGGGGGCCTCCGAGGGACGTCCACGCAACAGGCCACCGACAGCGCGGCGGGTTGGGCGGCCCTGCTGACGGGGCGCTGGGGACGAGAGAGCGGCATCGTCGACAACGCGTCCCCCTCCAAATATCCCGAGGTTCCGTCGTTCTTGCAGACGCTCACCTGGAGGGGGTTTTCCGTAGCATCGGTGGTGAGTTGGCAGCACATCCACCGCGTCATTCTCAGGGAAGAGGAACTCGCCCATAAGTTCGCGCCTGAGCGGGACTGTGACGACACCGGGGTTCTCACCGAAGCCTTGGCCGTGCTCAAAGGGGGTCATGACGTCTTCTTCCTCGGGTTCAACGGCCCTGACGAGGAAGGGCACCGTTCCGGTTTCTCGCCTGAGAACCCGGCCTATCGACAAAGCATTGGAAAAGCCTTCGAACAAACCCGGCAACTTTGCTCGGCTGTTCGCTCCCGACCCTCCATTGACCAAGAAGACTGGCTCTTGGTGGTGACCACCGACCACGGAGGGTTGGACAACAGCCATGGTGGTCAGAGCAACGAAGAGAGAGCGGTCTTTCTCATCGAAGGAAAATGCCGCCACCCTCAGTCGCAACGGCTCACCATCGCCCACGGTCCTGGCAAGTGCATCCTCTAACCGCCTTGCGAGGAGCATCAGCGGACTGCTGCCGACCCGTGCCAGCGGGACCTTAAGGCAGCCGGAAGGTTGTTCCATTACTCTTGGCGGCCCGTCATCGAGGCGGTCCGCTGTCAAAAAGACGCGGCCCTAGCCTCGGCGGCGCTCCCATTCCAGTCCCCTTCGCCGCACGGTCACTAAAAGCAAAAAGCTCCCTTTCGGGAGCTTTTTGATCACAATCTGGAGTGCGGCGAAGAGGACTTGAACCTCCATGCCCTTTCGAGCACTAGCACCTCAAGCTAGCGTGTCTACCATTTCACCACCGCCGCAATTACGATAGCGAGGTTGTTTATACCAAAAGGGCCCTGGCACTGTCAAGGCTCCGGGAGCAATTCAACGGGTCAAGGTTTCGAGCTCATCGAGGTAGCCCTCGAAGACCTTCAAGGCGCTCCGGACCGGACCGGGCTGGGCCATGTCGACCCCGGCCAGCTTCAGGCTTTCCAGGGGGAACCGGCTGCCTCCCGACTTCAGAAACGCCAGGTATTGATCCCGTTCAGCGGAACCGCCGCGGAGCACCCGGTCCGAGAGGGCCAAGGCCGCCGACAAGCCGGTGGCGTACTTGTAGACGTAGAAGGCCCCATAGAAGTGGGGGATCCGCAGTCCTTCCAGGGCCGAGTGGTCTTCGAGGATGACTCCGGGGCCGAAGTATTGGTCCAGCAGCTTCCGGTACGTCGCTTTGAAGTAATCGAGGGTCAACCCGCCCCCTGCCTCGGCGTGGGCATGGACCTGGTGCTCGAATTCGGCGAACATCGTCTGCCGGAACAGCGTGGCCACGGTGTCTTCCACGAGTTTTCCCAACACCGCAGCCCGGGCCTTCTTGTCGGCGCTCTTCCCGAGGAGGAGTTTGGCCAGCAACTGTTCGTTGAACGTGGACGCCACCTCGGCTTCGAAAATGGTATAGCCGTAGTGCTGGAACGGGTTGGCCCGGATCGAGTGCCAGCTGTGCATCGAATGGCCGCCTTCGTGGGCCAAGGTAAACACATCCCGGAGACTGTCTTCTTTATAGTTCATCAGGATGTAGGGGGGACTGACAAAGCACCCCGCTGAGAAGGCGCCGCTGCGCTTCCCTTTGTTCTCGTACCGGTCGGCCCACCGTCCCGCCCGCAGTCCGTCGCCGAGGACCCTTCCGTACTCGGGTCCCAGGGGCTTCACGGCCTCGACCACCAGGTCGACGGCTTGGTCCCAGGTATGGTGCAGTTCGGCGCCGGGGACCAGGGGAGCGTAGACATCGCTGTGGTGCAGGGTTTCGAGGCCCAGGAGCCGCCGCCGAAGGTCGTAGTACCGGTGCAGCACGGGAAGAGCCTCGTGGACCGACGAGACCAGGTTGTCGTACACCGCCTCGGGGACGTCGTCGCCGAACAGGGCCCGGGCCCGGCTGGAGGGAAAATTCCTCGCCCGGGCGGCGGCCACGTCCTGCAAAATACTGCCGGCGTAGAGGCTGGCCAACGTGTTGGCGTGGGCTCCGTACTCGGCATAGAACTGGTCGTAAACCCGGCGGCGAAAGGCCGGATCGGGGTTTTGGAGGAACACCGACCAGGTGGACTGGGTCAGGGGCTTTTCTTGGCCGTCGACGGTCACGGTCCCGAACTGGAGGTCGGCGTTCGTGAGGTTGGAAAAGGCCTTCTGCACCGCACCCCGGGCTTCGGCGCCCAGGGCCAGCACCCGTTCGGCCTCGATGCCCAGCACGTGAGGTTTGTACCGCCGGATCTTGCCCAGGGAGATCCTGTCGTCGGCAAACAGCTCATCCTCGATCCACTGGGACCAAAGCCCATCCTCGATGGCCTGGATCTCCGGGGTCAGGAAGGCAAACGCGGCACCGATCTGGGTCGAGAGTCCCTGGAACCGGCCCATCCGCTCGTTGGCCTCCCCGTCGGCGACGTTTTCCGCGGTCCGCAGGAAGGCGTATTCGCCCAACCTCTCGGCCCGGCGGTCCCACTCGGTGTTCAGGTCCAGGGCGGCCCGGAGGTCCTCCTTGGACCGGCCGACGGTGCCTTTGAGGGGTTCGATCCGGGGCAGCAGCCCCTTCAGGTCTTCGAAGTCGGCGTCCCAGGCGGCCGGATCGGCGTACAGAGGGGTCAGATCCCACTGGTCTGCCAGGGGAACCTCTTTTCGTTCACGGATGGTGCTCATGCGAATTCCTCCAGGTCGGCGGCCACGGCGGCGATGCGCCGGCAGGCCCGGTAACGGTGTGAAAGCTTGTTTTTGACTTCGGGTGCCAGTTGGGCGCTCGTGCTTCCCTGGGCAGGGAGGAAGAACAGCGGGTCGTAACCGAACCCGTGGACACCGTCGACTGTCTGGGCCACCTCGCCTTCCCAGCTCTCTTCGGCGGTGAACACCCGGTGGGGGCCGACGACCAAGGCCAGGGCGCAGACGAAACGCGCGGTCCGGTCGGTACGGCCCACCAGGGCTTCCAGGAGAAGCAGGTTCTTCTCGTGGTCCGAAAGCTTCCGCCCCGCCTGCTCTTGGCCGTAACGGGCCGAGTATATCCCCGGGGCTCCGCCCAGGGCGTCGACACAGATCCCCGAATCATCGGCCAAAACCGGGTACCGCCCTTCTACGGCGTCCCACAGGGCCCTGGCTTTTCCCAGCGCGTTGCCAAGGAAGGTGTCGGCCGTTTCTTCATGGTCCCAACCCGGCTTGCCGACATCGGCCGGGAGCAGCAGGGTCCAATGGGGAAAGATCGCCTCAAGCTCCTGCTTTTTATGGGCGTTGTTGGTGGCCACCAGAATCGTCTTCATGGGTGCCACTATATACGCAGGCCAGCTCCCTTTTCAAATGGTAGAGCCCCGAGTCCACACTCCCTTTGGGCATCCCCAAGAGGACGGCCAGTTCCAGGTGGGTCGGGGCCGTGGAGAGGACCGACTGCTGCCGGCTCAGGTTGGTCAGACGGCTTCGGTAGAGCAAGGCCCGCTTCTCGTGGAAGCACCGGCGCTCGGGATCGGACTCCCGGCGGGCGTCGTCTTCGGCCAGGAGCCTCCGGTAGAACGCCTCGCCCCGCTTCTGCACCAGGACCTCGAGACGGTTCCGCCGCCGGATGGTCGTGACCTTCAGGCGGTGGTGGCAGGCTTGGAGCCACGAGAGCTCAACCCCGGTCTCACGGCTGACCGCCTCGAGGTGGTTGTCCTCCAAATCGGCGGCGGCCTTGAGGGCCAGCAGAACAAGCCGGCGGGTGGAGGTGGGCGAAAGGGACGGCAGTTTGTTTTCCTCCTGCCAAACGATGGCCGGTTCGCAGACGAGGGCGCCATTTGGTGACTCGATCCCCTGTTCGGCGGTCAGCCAGTCCCGGCGGCGCTGCCGGGCCCGGTCGGTCCGGAAGGTGTTCCACTGCCATCGAAGGGTCCGCAGCAGGAAGTGCCGGAAGGGCAAACCCCGGCACTGGAACCGGTCCAGGAGTCCTTCGATCCGTCCATGGAAGGACAGAAGAAACTCGGAGATTTCGTCCTCTCCTTTCCGACGGTACCGGCTCAGGTGGCAGAAAGCCTCCACCAGCACCTGGTTCCGGACCGTAGCCAAAGGGATGGCACCCGACTGATAAGCCAGGACCGACAGTGTCAGCGCATCGTCCATTGCGTCACCTCTCATCGGTGCCCAGGCAATGTTTATGCCACGAAACTCGTATCTCTGGAAAGAAACAGGTCTTCCGGCGACTTGTTCACATTCGTTGACACATCGGACCCAAGACATCCACCCTGAGCGGTTTCCAGCCCCGTTACCCGAGGAGGGATTTGAGTTCTTCGAGGATACGAGACTTCACTTCGGCCACCGTGCCCGGACAACTGAAGCCGCTGGCCCTCACATGGCCGCCGCCGCCGAGCTTTTGGGCCAGGGCCGCAACATCGACAAACGATTTGGACCGCAGGCCCCCGGTCACCGTGGCGGCCGTGTCTTGACGCAGGAGGGCGATGACTTCCACACCGGTCACGCCCTGCAGGGTCTGGTAAATCATGTCGGATTCCCGGTTTTCTGCGCCATAGGCCTGGCGGTCTCCCAGATCTTCCCAGGACACCATGGCTTTGCCTCCGAAATGGCTTTCGGTTCGGCTGAGCACCAGTCCCATCAATTTCTGGTTGGCCAGGATTTTGCCGCCGTTGATTTGCTGAAACACGGCTTTGGCCGAGGCTCCGGCGGCGCTCAGGTCGGCCGCGGTCCGGAAGGTCTCTTCCGACCCGGCTTCCAAATGGCGGAAGAACCCGGTGTCGGTGGCCAACCCCAGCATGAGCCAGTGGGCTTCCTCGGCGTTGGGCACACCGCCGAGTTCGGTGATCAGTTTATGAACCATCCACGTACAGGACGAGCGGTTGGATTCGATCCAGCGGGCATCGCCGAAGTCGCCGTTGGTGGCGTGATGGTCGATGACCGCCACCTTCAGACCCGTCAGATCCTGCTGGAGGTCGCCGATCCGGTCCAAGGTAGAACAGTCGAGGATGATGACCCCGGGCCGGGATACCTTGTCGAAGGCGTCGATCCGGGGGGCAAACAGCGGGGAATACCGGTTGATTTCGGCCCGCTTGAACGGTCCGTGGTTGTACTGCTTGACCGTTTTCCCGGTCCGCGCCAAGTACGAGCCCAGGGCCAATTGGGACCCCAGGCAGTCGGCGTCGGGCTCTTGATGACCAATGAGGAGGAACGATTGGTGTTCACGGAGGAACGCGAGGAGCGTGTCAGGAAGCATCAGAACTGGAAGTCGGGAATCTTTTTGGGGTCAAATTTGGCCCCGAGGTTCTCGGCCGGGTTCACGACGCCCCACATCCGGTCATCGTAGTTCTTCATGACGAACAGCCGCAGGTGATGGAACTTCCCGTCTTTCCAGAAAATCTGCATGAACGGGTATTCCGAACCGGCTCCCTTGACCATTTCCGCCTTCACAAAGCCGTCGTCGGTGAGGTAGTCGCCAATCTTGTAAAACCATTCGAGGGGGACATAGATGGTCTTGATCTCGCCGTGTTGGGTGAAATACGAGACCTTGTAGCCCTTTTCGTGGGAGGTGACCTTCTGGATGTACATGGACTTCGCAAAGTACGGGGACTCGGTGGCCGAGGCAAGGCCGGCAACAAACAAGGCGAAGACCAGGATGGCGAGCAGTTTTTTCATGGGTGTCATTCCCTCCGAACCCGAAGTATAACCAACGATCGGCGAAACCGCAAGGTCGGCGAAAAAGGAACAAATAAACAAACCCGGGCGTTACGGGCCGCGTGGACCGAGATGGGCTGGCAGAAAACGAGGGTTGGCATGGGATGTCACGGATAAGAGGGATGGAAGATGGCCAGCCCCGAACGAGACCAACTGCCCGTAGGGAAGGGGGGGGCTCCCCCCTTCCCTACAGCAGCGTGGCGAGCATCAGGGCCTTGATCGTGTGCTTGCGGTTCTCGGCCTGGTCCCAGACCCGGCTTTGGCTGCCTTCGATCACCCCCACGGTCACTTCATCGCCCTTCACGGCCGGAAGGCAGTGCAGGAAAATGCAGTTCGGGTTGCCCGTGGCGGCCAAGACGGCCTCGTTGATCTGGTACGGTTTCAGGATGGCCTTGCGCAGGTGGAGCAGGGTTTCCTCGCCCATGGAGGCCCAGACGTCGGTATAGAGGGCATCGGCCCCCTTGACGGCGGTGGCCACGTCGGTGGTGATGACCAGCTCTGTCCCCTCCTGGGCGGCGATCTGCCGGCAGAATTCCACGTCGTCTTCGGCGGGAAACAGGGGCTCCGGGGCGGCGATGACGAATTTCATCCCCATCCGGGCGGCGCCGACCATCAGGGTGTGGCTCATGTTGTTCCGGCCGTCGCCGCAATACACCAGGGTCTTACCCTTCAAGGTGCCCCAGTTCTCTTCGAGGGTCATCAGGTCGGCCAGGACCTGGGTGGGGTGGGCCATGTCGGTGAGACCATTGTAAACAGGAACCCCGCTCCACTGGGCCAGGGCCTCGACGGTGCTCTGGGCGAACCCCCGGAACATGATGGCGTCGAACATCCGGCCCAGGACCCGGGCGGTGTCTTCGATGGACTCCTTGTGGCCGAGCTGGATGTCGTCCTTCGAAAGGAAGACAGGGTGGCCGCCCTCTTCGGCGAAGGCGGTCTCAAAGGCCGCCCGGGTCCGGGTGGAGGGTTTCTCGAAGATCATGGCCAACGTCTTGCCCTGGAAGCGCTGGGTCACCAGACCCTGCTTCTTCTGGCGCTTCACATCATGGGCCAGGTCGAGCAAGTGGCGGATCTCAGCGGTGGACAGGTCGGCCATCAACAGACAGGACCGGCCTTTCAGGGGCGACGCGGACATGGTGTACCTCCTTAGGAACAAGATCAGCCTACTGTGAAATGAAACTTTATGCAAGCCCATGCATATTTATGCACTTTATCCCGGTCTGACCCGGGTTTTACTGGATTTTTCCCCGGGCTGGGGTCACTATGGACGTATGCCGATGACCCGCTCCGCCGCCTTGGCGCTGTTGTGCCTGTTTTGTGTCAGCCCCGCCGCCGGCGCCTCACCCGAGGATCCCAACGCGGAGATCCGGTTGGCGCTGCAGTCGGAACTGGAAGATTTTTCGGTTCCCGGGTGGCAGGAGGCCGTCCCCCCGAAAGCCGGCCCCGCCCTGGTCCGCTACCGGGCCCAACTGGTGAAGATGGCCGGGGATGAGTCGTGGAAGCCCGCCGTGAGGACGGGGACCATTCCCTTGATCCGGGCAGGTTCGCCGGTCCTTTTCCTGGGAATCAATGTCTTCCGTCCATCGGTTCCGTCCCGGGGCACCCTCCTGTTTGTCCACGGCTACATGAGCCACGCGGCCAACTTCGCCTATACCTTCCGGGAGTTCCACCGGTTGGGCTGGACCGTGATCACCCTCGACCTGCCGGGACATGGCCTGTCCACGGGTCCCCGGGCCGACGTGGAGACCTTTGCCGAGTACGGCGATGCGGTTCAACGGTGGCTGGAATGGGCCTTCGCGGCCGCGCCGCCGGGCCCCCGGGTCCTGATGGCCCATTCCCTGGGTTCGGCGGCGTCGTTCGAGGCCCTGCGCCGTCCCGGGACCCCCCGGCCCGACCGGATGATCTTCTGTGCCCCCCTGCTGAGGCCCGACTGGTACCCGGTGCTGGCCTTCGGCGAGAAAACTCTGGGGTGGTGGCTGAAAACCATGCCTTCGAGCTTCGGCTGGGACGGATACCTCGACGGCTACACCATGCCCGTCCATTGGTTCACCGCCCTTGACCGGTGGCTGGAGTCCCTGAACCAACAAGCCCCCCTTAGCCTTCCCTTGACCATCTATTCCGGGGACCGGGACGATGTGGTGGACGAGGGCTGGAACCGGGAGACCTACCGGAGACTGGTGCCCTCGGCCCGGTACCAGGTCCTGCCGGGCCAGGGACATCTGTTCCTCACCGACTCCGGAAGCCGTCAGAACGCCCAGGAACTGATCGCCTCCGGCCTGGGGATCACTCCTCTTCCGCCACCGGAGTGACAGCCTTCAGTTGGACCGCCGGGGTCTGGTTGCCGACGAAGGCTTTTCCGCGCCACTTTCCGGAACGCCACCGGGCCAGCATGATGAGGCCCCGGATCCATTCGTCGGCGCAGAGGGCCATGTACACCCCGACCAGGCCCCAGCCGAACACCACTCCGAACAGCCAACTGCCCGCGACGCCGACGCCCCACATGAACAAGACTCCGATGAAAACCGGAAATTTCACGTCGCCGGCTCCCTTGAGGGCCGGGATAAGGATGACGTTGAAGTTCCGTCCGGGTTCCAGGACCAGGGAGACCAGCAGCACGGAGCTGATGAGCGCCAGGGTTTCGGGGTTGTGGGTGAAGATGCTGAACAGGGGACCTTGGAGCAGGTTGACCAGGAGGACCATGCCCAGGGAGATACCCGTTCCCAGCAGAAAGTAGCGAAGGGCCTTTTGGGAAGCCGTGTCTTCGTCGCCCATGCCCACCCACCAGCCCACCTTGATCTGGGTGGCGCTTCCGATGGAGATCGAGGAGACGAAGACGTACCGGAGGAAGGTTCCGATCATGGTGTAGGCGGCCATGGAGGAGGTGCCGAACGAGGCGATGAACCGCATGTTGACGATTTGGGCCAGGTTGTAGGACAGGTTCTCCCCGGCGGTCGGAACCCCGACGCCCAGGATTTTTTTGTAGGTGTCGGTTTTGACGGTGCCCAGCTGCCGGAAATCCAGCCGGATGTTCTTTTTGCGCCGGATGATGATGTTGAGGGCCACGCAGGCCATGGCCTGGGCGAACACCGTCGACAAGGCCACCCCGGCGACACCCAGGATGGGGATGCCGAACCAGCCAAACAGGAACAGGCTGTTTCCGGCGATGTTCAGCACGTTGGCCGCCATGTTGACGTACATCGGCGCCTTCGTCTCCCCATGGACCCGGAGCAGGGTGGACTGGAGCATGGAAAACGCCACGAACACCGAACCGGAGGCGTAGATCACCAGGAACTGGACGGCAAAATCGTGGACCTGGGACTCCAGGCCGTAGAGCCCCACGATGGCCGGTGCCCCCAAGGCGAGGGCCAAACTGAGGACGAGGGCGAAGGCTACCCCGAGGACCACACTCCCCAGGGCCGTCTTGTGGGCCGACTCCTGGTCCCCGGCTCCGACGTACTGGGCCAGGAGGATGCTGGCCCCCGAGGCCACCATGAGGTACATGAGCTGCATGAAAAACACAAATTGGTTGATGAGTCCCACGGCCGCCACGGCATTCTCGCTATAGAAGCTGAGCATGAACACGTCGACGGTGGTGAGGGTGGTGCGCAGCACGTTCTCGACCCACAAGGGACCGGCAACCTGACGCAGGGATTTTTGCTGGAAGGGGGTGGCCAAGATAGTTTCCTTCAGGAACTAAGGTCAATTCAGTCTACCGGGGTTGGCCCTTTGAAGCAACCCTCTTGAGGGACGCCCCAACGCCTCCAGGGCCTGTTCCGCTTTGATCCTTTCTTCGCCGTCCAATTGCCCCGACGCCTGCTCCAACCGTTCGACTTCCTTCAGAACTTCCTCGTTCATCCCCATCGCCTTCATCCCCGCCATCCGGACCGAGAGGAAGGCGATTTCGTCAAGGATGCGCAGCAGGAGGTCGTTCCTCGACTCGATCAAGGTTCGTCACCCGCGGTTCCATTTTCCAGACGCTTCGAAGCCGCCCGATCCATCCATCGGTAGACGACCCAGCAAAGGCCCCAGGCGGCCAGACCACCGACCAGACCCGTCAGGGACGCCATCCCCCAGCCCAGTTTCTGCTGCCACTGCCAGAGCAGAATGCCGAAGGTGATGAGGCCGGCGGCCGGGCACAGCCAGAAGAGCAGGCGGCGCTGCCGGGGGCTGTCGGCCAGGGTGATGCCGCTCTTGACCCACTGCAGGGTGTAGAACCCGCCGGCCACCAGGATGACGGCCAGATGCAGGCGAAGGGACCAAAGGCCCTCCAGCGGGTCGGCCTTGGGGGCCGAGGCTTGGAACACCAGGTCAAGGGCTACGGCTGCCACGGCGATGTAATACGCCAGGTGCCCCGCCCGGTCGGCGGCCCGCCGGTGACGTTCATCCTTCGATCCGAAATACAGCACCCAGTCCAAGAGAGTGGGCTTTTGTCCGCTCATGGTTTTTCCTCCTCGGTCCAAAACAGGTCATCGAGACTTTTTCCTAAAACCCGGGCCAGACGCAGGCAGAGGTTCAGGGTCGGGTTGTAGTTGCCCGATTCGATGAGCCCGACGGTCTGCCGGGTCACTTCCACCTGTTCGGCCAAATCCTCTTGACTCCAGCCTTTTTCCACCCGGGCCAACTTGATTCGATTGATGGGCATCGCCCCTCCTTGTCCGGTATTCCTGACACAATGTAAGACATGAATTGCATTTTGTCAATTAAACCCGTCATATTGATTTCCCCTGCCATTCGTTCGACAATAGGAGAACGATGGACAGCATTCCCGTCACCCCCGGTGTCACCTACGTCAAGATTCCCGAGCACGGTTTGTACTTCCTCTGCGGATGCCCCCCCGATGTCGTCAAGCACCTGATGCGGCGCGGTTTGATCAGTGAACGGGGCGAAAAGGGGGCCACCTACGAGATTGGACCGAATGCCATTTTGCTCTCCGATGTGCCGGTCCAAAACGGCGGGTTTGCCAACTTGGCCGAGTTCCCCATCCTGCAGATGTTCTACCGCCAGGGCATGATCCTCCCCGGCCACCCGAACAACAAGGGCACCCGGCCGGTGGTGGTCGGCCACTCCCGGGCCCTGGCCTCGGTGTCCGAAGCCTTGTTCCGGGGCACCTACGGCCTGGCCGATAAAAAGGAAGTCCTCGACGCCGGGGTCGAACCGGACTTCGCGTCCGAAGTGATCCGCGAGAAGCTTTGGTTCAGTTTCGGCTCCCTGCGCAAATCGGACGAACTGTTGGACCTGCGTCCCCTGGACGGCGAGGTGGTCGAGGTGGTCCCCGGGCTTTCGGTACGCCGGGCCGGGGTGAACCGGTTCGTCTTCGAGTCGAGCCAGGAGCGCCTCGAGGTCAACCTCAACCTGGCCCCGGGTCAGACCTACGAGCCGCCGTTCCGGCTGGGCCGCAGCCGGATCCGCCGGGAATACTTTTCGGTGGTCCACATCGGCGAAGGCGACGGCTGGGACACCACCCGGCCCTGCATGGGCAGCCTGCTGCAGTTCCAAGGAAAAAACTACCTCATCGACGCCGGCCCCAACATCCTCGAGTCCCTCGAAGCCATCGGCCTGGGCCTCACCGAGATCGAGGGGGTGTTCCAGACCCACGGCCACGACGACCACTTCGCCGGCCTCCCCTCCCTGGCCATGAGCGACCACCGGCTGAAGTTCTACTCGACCCGGCTGGTCCGGGCATCGGTGATGAAAAAGATGGCGGCCCTCATGGGGGTCCCCGAGAAGACCTTCAGCACCACCTTCGAGTTCAAGGAACTCGAGGCCGAAGCCTGGAACGACGTCGAGGGCCTTTTGGTCCGGCCGTCGTGGTCCCCCCACCCCGTGGAGACCAACGTGTACACCTTCCGGGCCCAGGGCGAGTCGGGAAGCAAGACCTACTGCCATTGGGCCGACATCGCCGCCTTCCCCGTCCTCAAGAAGCTCCTGGTCGAGGCCCCCGACGCCACCGCCGCCTCGAAGGCCCTGTACACCGACTTCACCCGGCTGCTCCTCGAACCCGCCGATTTGAAAAAAGTGGACATCGGGGGAGGCATGATCCACGGTTCCGCCGAAGACTTCACCCCCGATGCGTCGGCCAAACTGGTCCTGGCCCACATCGCCCGGCCCCCGACACCCCGGGAAAAGGAAATCGGAAGCTTCGTCGATTTCGGCGTCCAGGACGTCTTGATCCCCGCCCGGCAGGACTACCGTCTGAGGGTTGTGGAGAACGCCCTGGCCGCCTACTTTCCCCAGGCGCCGGAATGGGAGCGGAACTTGCTCCTGAACGGCGTGCTGAAAGAGGTCAGCCCCGGAACCGTCCTCCAGCGCCGGGGGGACCTGTTCGAGAGGGTGCTCCTGGTGGTCGGAGGCGTCGTCGAAGCGGTCGACGGTGAAACGGGCCGGGAGTCCCGGTTTTCGGCGGGTACCCTGGTCGGCGAGCTCCACGTGCTCACGGGCCGGCTGGCCACCCAAACCTGGCGGGCCCGGAGCTTCGCCACCATCTTGGAGATTCCTAAGGTCGTCTACAACGTCTTTATCCGGAAGAACAGCGACGTGGAGGAACAGTTGAGGGTGGCCCAGGTCACCCTGACCCTCCAGGCCACGGCCCTCTTCGGCGACGCGGTCTCGTCGGTCCACCTGACCCGGATCGCCCGGCAGGCCCGGACCCTGACGGTGCCCGAGGGCCATTCGCCCCAGCAGGCCGCCGGGAGTCCCGCTCCCTTCCTGTTTTTGGTCGAAGAAGGCGGCCTCACCCTGGAGTTTGAAGACCGGATCATCGAAACCGTGGGCCCCGGGGGGTTCAGCGGCGAAGAAAGCCTGTTCTTCCGGGGCGGCGGCAACATCGCCATCCGGGCGGTGGCCCGGACCCGGGGCTTGGTGATCCCGGCCAAACTCCTGCTGTCCATCCCCATCGTCGGTTGGAAGCTGCTGGAGACCTACGAGCGGCGTCTGGCGGCCTTCACGGGGCTGCTGGCCCGGTGAACCCCGCGGCCATCCGGGACGAACCCTGGTGCCTGGTCCTCTCGGGCGGAGGCGCCAAAGGGATCTACCACATCGGCGCCTGGAAGGCCCTGCAGGAGCTGGGCATCCCCGTCACCGCCTTTGTCGGCAACTCCATCGGCGCCATCGTCGCCGGGTTCCTGGCCTCGGGCAAGGATGCGGAACTCGAGGAGGTCGGCCGGGTCATCACCATGGAAACCCTCCTGGCCCTGCCGGACAAGGGAGCCAACCTGACCCGGCTCTGGAAATACTTCGTCGACAACGGGGGACTGGACACCGGACCGCTGCGGCGGCTCCTGGAAACCCATATCGACGAGGAGGCCCTGAGGTCGTCGGGCCTTGACCTGGGCATCGTCACCATCAACGTCAGCGACCTGAAGCCCCTGGAGATCTTCCTCGAGGAAATGGAACCGGGGACCCTCATCGACTATCTCATGGCCAGCTCGGCGTTTCCGGGTTTCTCCCTGCCCCAGATCCAGGGCAAACGCTTCGTCGACGGCGGCCTCTGGGACAACATGCCCTACGACCTGGCCCGGAGCCGGGGCTGGAAGCGGATCATCCTCCTCGACGTCTCGGGGATAGGCTGGAACCGCCACCCCGGGTTCGCCGGGGCCACCACGGTCTACGTGAAGAACTCGGTCGACATGGGGGGACCCTTCGACTTCAGCCGTCCCTTCCTCGACCAGTTCCGGCGTCTGGGGTACCTCGACACGCTGAGGGCCTTTGGCCGCCTGGGGGGCCGCTACACCTTCGTGAAGCCCGATACCGCCTTGGAGCTGGGGTTCAACCGGTACCTCGCCGAACGGCGGCTGGCCTGGCCCGGCGTCCTCCCCCCGGCCAGCCGGCACGAGCGCCACCGTTTGCTGGCCCTCCTCGACTGTGCGGCGGCGGTCCTCGAGGTGGACCGGATCCGGGCCTGGACCTACGAGGAACTGGCCGCCGAGGTCCGGGACCGGGCGGCCCGCGAAGAGGCCCATGCGGACGCGGCCCTGGCGGGGACGGGGAAACGTCCGGGGGACCCCCGGCGCCGGCCCGTCCTGGCCCGGGTCGGGGCCGCCATCCAGGAGGGGAGCCTCGGGGCACCGCCCTACCGCATGCTCAAACTCGTCCGAGAGGTGTCCACGGGCCGGACCAAGGCCATGCTCGAATCCATGCTGGTGGCCTTGCATCCGGAACTTCCGGCCGCCGAACTGTGCTTTCAGTTGGCGGACCCGTTCTTTTTCGGATAGAATCGCCGCCGGGGGGCTGGCATGGAAACCTTGGGTCTGGTCTTGGAGGGGGGCGCACTGCGGGGCCAGTACACGGCGGGGGTCCTGGACGCCTTCTTAGAGGCGGGCCGGGAGTTTCCCTACGTCATCGGGGTTTCGGCCGGCGCCAGCATCGCCTGCTCGTACGTCAGCCGCCAGCACGGGCGCAACAAGACCATCGTCGACCGGTTCCGCCACGACCCCCGGTACCTCAGCCTGGCCAACCTGTTCACCACCGGCAGCCTGTTCGGCATGGACTTTATCTACGGCGACGTGCCCCGGACCCTGGTTCCCTTCGATGAGAAGACCTTTGAAGCGAGTTCCGTACGGTTCGTCACCGTGTGCACCGACTGTGAAACCGGCCGGGCCGTCTACTTTGAGAAAGAAGGCGAGGACCACTTGACGGTGTTGAAGGCGTCGGCCTCGATGCCGTTCCTCAGCCCCATGGTCGGCTACAAGGGGCGGCTCCTCCTCGACGGCGCCCTGGCCGACAGCGTCCCCCTTTCCCGGGCCGTGGCCGAAGGGTACCGGCGCAACGTGGTTGTTCTGACCCGTCCGGCAGGTTACCGGAAGGCAGCGCCCCGGGCGTGGGCAGCACAGGTGGTCTACCGGAAGTTTCCGAAGGTCGTCGAGGCGATCAACCGGCGCTGGGAGCAGTACAACGCCAGCCTCGAGGCCGTGGAAGCCGCCGAAGCCCGGGGCGATGTGTTGGTCCTCAGGCCGCCGACCGACCTCAAAATCGGCCGTACCGAGGGCAACCTGGCCAAACTCACCGAACTCTACGAGGCCGGCCGCCAGGACGGTCTGGCAGCCCTCGGGAACAAAGCGTTTTTCTAGGAACCGAACACCCGGGCCAAGGCCCCGGTCTGGACCAGCAC
The DNA here is from genome assembly GCA_032358315.1 of Ophiocytium majus. Classification (NCBI taxonomy): domain Eukaryota; class Xanthophyceae; order Mischococcales; family Ophiocytiaceae; genus Ophiocytium; species Ophiocytium majus. Next base: position 247,613 of record JAULBY010019120.1, on the reverse strand, counting down.
CATGTACAAGGCCGTCCCGGCTCCGATGCTCACCAGGGCGTTGCGCTTCCAAAGGTGCAGGCCCAGGACCACGGCCAGGGACAGGGCTTCGTTCAGCCCCCAGGGCGCCGCGGAAACCGGGGTGTCTTTCAGGCTATAGACCACCAAAAGCAGCAGGATCACCGCCGGAAGGCCGGTTTTCAAGGTCCGGACAAAGGCGTTGTCGAGCCACCGGCCCGGGAGCCAAAAGGGCAAAAACCGGGTGATCACCGTGGCCCCGGCCATGGCCAGGATGAAGATCACCATTTCGATGGGGTCTTTCACGCCTCCTCCTTGGCCCGGGGCAGGACCAGGAGAACCAGGGCACCGAGGGTGATCGAAGCGATGAGGAAGTACTTGCCCGGCAGGAACGCGAGGCAGGCTGCGGCCCCGAGCCCCGCGCCGGCCAAGGCGCCGGCCCGGAAACCCTTGAGGAGCTGTTCGATGAGAAGGACGGCGAACAGGGCCGTCAACGAAAACGCCAACCCCTCGGTGCTGAACGGAAGGGAACCGCCGGCCAGGGCGCCGACGGTGCACCCCAGGACCCACCACCCCTGGTTGACCAAGGTGAGGCCCACCACGAACCGGCGGTCGTCGGTCTGCGGGGGGGAACTGGCCACCAGGGAAAAGGTTTCGTCGGTGAGGCCGAAAACGGCATAAAGCCGGCCGCGTCCCAGGGCCCGGTAGCGGTCCAGGACGGTGAGTCCGTAGAACACGTGCCGCAGGTTCAAAAGCAGGGTGGCGACGAAGGCGTCGAGGGCCCCCGCCCCGGCCGCCAGGAGGCTGACGGCCAAGAATTGGGCCGAGCCGGCAAAGATCACCACCCCCATGACCGGGGCCCACCACCAGGGGTAGCCGAGGCCGACAAGAAGCACGCCGAAGGCCATGCCCAGGGGGACGTAGCCGAAGGCCACGGGGAGAGAACTCTGAAAGACGGTGGGACCCATGGGTCTATTCGGCCCCCGGCCGGCGGTTGGTGTCAAGCCACAGCGTCTTGACAGGGGACCTGGACATCGTTAACCATTGCTCCAGATTCATGGTTAACGAAGAGACCCTCCAGCTTCTCCACCGCCTCAAGTCCGCCGACGGTCCCGTTTCCGGCGCTGCCTTGGCCCGTCAGTTCGGGGTCAGCCGGGTGGCCCTCTGGAAACGGTTTGAAGCCCTGAGGACCGCCGGGTATCCGGTGGCCGCCGACCGGACAGGCTACCGGCTGCTTCCCAGCGACAAGCCCCTCCCTTGGGAATTTCCCGGGGAAGAAGGCCGCTTTTTCCACTTCGAAACCCTGGAATCCACCATGGACGAGGCGTTCCGTCTGGGGTTGGCCGGCCAGGGCGAAGCCGCCGTGGTCGCCGAACGGCAGACCCGGGGCCGGGGCCAGGCCGGAAGACCCTGGGAATCGGCCGGCGGGGACCTCCTGGTGACCCTGCTGATCCGCCCCGACCTCCCGTCGGCCTACACCGGCGCCCTGGCCCTCGAGGCCCTGGCCGCCCTGGCCGATACCCTGCAGGGACTCTACGGACTGACCCTCACGCTCAAGTGGCCCAACGACCTGATGGCCGGCGACCAAAAAGTCGCCGGGGTCCTCGTCGAAGCCTGCGGTCCCCCGGACCGGCCCCGGTTCTACACCGTCGGCCTGGGACTCAACGTCCATGGGCTCCCCGACCTGGACCGTCCCGTGTCGTCCCTCAGGGCCCTGGGCCGGGACCGGGCCGACCGCCGGGCCATCCTCGGCGACTGGCGGACCCGCCTTGGCCGCTGGGCCGCGGCCCCCCAGCCGGACCCGTCCCGCTGGCAGAGCCTCACCGCCCCGCCCCGGCCTGTTGCCGTCGAAACCTTCGACGGCAGAACCTACCGGGGCCTTACCCAAGGATTCGACCGTGCCGGGAGCCTGCTCCTGGCCGGTCCCCAAAAAACCCACACCATCCGGTTCGGCGAGGGCCGCCGGACCCCAGGAGTTGCCTCATGAAATCCCTTCCCCAGATGGTCCTCGCGGCCCTCTTCACCGGCTTGATGATCGCCGGAGCCCTGATCACCATCCCCTTTCCGGAGGTTCCGCTGGTCATCGCCAACGCCTTCCCCTGGCTGGCCGGACTCCTCCTCGGTCCCCTCTGGGCCGGAGTTTCCTCCGGATTGTACCTTCTGCTCGGAGCCTTCGGTCTTCCGGTGTTCGCCAAAGGAGCTGCGGGGATCGGTACCCTCCTGGGCACCACCGGCGGCTTCCTGGTCGGCTACGTCCTGGCGGCGGTCCTCGTCGGTTTCCTCCGGGACCCCGAGGGTAAAAACCTGGTCCGCAACAGTTTGGCCGTGGTCGCCGGCCTGCTGGTGATCTACTTGGCCGGAATTCCGTGGCTGGCCTTTGTGGCCTTCAAGGGGGCCGCCGGCTTCGAGCCCGCCCACCTGGCCCAGGCCTTTTTTTGGTCCACCGGTCCGGCGGCCCTCCCCCTGCTGTTCGTCGTCGGCGACGTCATCAAGGCCGTCGGGGTCATCATTGTGGCCAGCGTGTTGACCCGGCTCCCGGGTGTGGCGGCCCTCCTCCGGAAATGACCCTGAAGGTCGAGGACCTGGGCCACCGGTTCCCCGACGGGGTCTGGGGTCTTCAGGCCGTCACCCTCGGGTTTGAAGCCGGGGAATTCGTCGTGGTGGCCGGCCCCAACGGCGCAGGGAAAACCCTGCTGATGAAACACCTGGTGGGTCTTGCCGAACCCACCGAGGGCCGCGTCACCCTGGACGGCGCCGACATCCGGTCGAAGTTGGCCGAAACCCGGCGCCGGGTGGGGCTGGTCTTCCAAGACTCGGGCGCCCAAATCGTCGGCCTCACCGTCGGCGAGGAAGCCGCCTTCGGTCCCCGGAACCAGGGCTTGACCCCGGCGGGGATCGAACAAGCCGTCTCCGCGGCGCTGGCGGCGGTCGGCTTGGAAGGCCGCCGGGAAGAGGTTTGCGCCCACCTCTCCGGGGGGGAAAAGCGCCGTCTTGCCATCGCGGGGGTCCTGGCCTGCGATCCCGAGGTTTTGGTCCTGGATGAGCCGTTCACCGGCCTCGACCTCCCGGCCATCCAAGCCGTCCTGGCCACCCTGACCGCCCTGCACCGGCAGGGGAAGACCATCCTCCTCTTGACCCACGAGCTCGACAAATGTTTGGGCCTGGCGGACCGGCTGGTGCTCATGGCCGACCGGACCGTCCTGGCCGACGGAACGCCCGCCGCGCTCTGGGAGAGGATTCCCGAGGCAAAGACCCACAGGCCCCGGGGCGGACCGGAACGGCTCAAGGAGATGTCGTGGCTCGGATAGGTCAAGGAAGGGCGTTCCAGTTCGATGGCAGGCCCTCGCCGGCCCGGTCCTGGGACATCCGGTTCCGGGTGGCGGCGGTGTTCGCCGCCAGCGCGGCCCTGCTGTCGTCCCCCGCCCCGGCCCTGGTGCCCCTGGCGGCCTTCGTCGCGGTGCTCCTGGGCCTGGCCCGGTCCACCCCCAAAGAGGTGTTCGCCGTGGTCCGGGGATTCGTCCCCTTCCTGGCCTTTTTTGTCGGCCTGGGGGTGGTGTTCGAGCCCACCTGGTCCCAGGCGGCCTTCTTGGGTCTCCAGGCCACGAGGCTCACCCTGCTGTTGCTGCTGGGCCATTTTCTCTACCTCACCGCCACTCCCGCCGACGTGACCGAGGGAATCCGCTGGTACCTGGGTTGGATGGGTCCCCGCAGGGCCTGGGCCGCCGCCAGCATGGCCGGTTGGGCCTTGGCTTCGGTACCCCTGGTCCTCGAGCAGGCGGCGTCCCTCCTCGATTCCGCGGTCCTCCGGGGACTGGACGCCCGGAAGCACCCGCTGGCGATGATGAAGCTACTGACCCTGGCCCTGTTGGTCCGGACCGTCACCAGAAGCGCCGACCTGGCGTCGGCCCTCGAAGCCCGGGGTTTCGGCCAGAAGGTGCCGCCGGCGGTGCTCAAGGCCACTCCCCGGGATTTCGGGGCCCTGACCCTGGCCTGGGGCTGGGTTTCGGCTTCCTGGGCCCTGGTCCCCGGTGGTATATTGGGGGGATGAAACCCCGTCTTCCCCGGCGCAACCACTGGGGCACCCTCTTTCTGCTGTTCGCCGCCGCCGGGTTCGTCCTCTTTGCCTTCTTGCCCTGGGAACCCTTTGAAGGGCTCCGGTTCATCCGGGCGTTTTTCGAAGCCTCCCTGGTCGGGGCCCTGGCCGACTGGTTCGCCGTCACGGCCCTCTTCAAAAAGCCCCTGGGGCTCCCCCTTCCCCATACCGAAGTCCTGGTCCGACGCAAGGACCAGTTGGTTGAAGCCCTCCCCAGGTTCCTGGGGTCGTTCCTCGAACCCGAGCGCATCCATCCCCTGCTGAAACAGGTCGATTGGGCCGGAATGCTGGTCGGCCATGTGACCCCGGCCGACCTCGACGCCCTGGTCCAGGAGGGACTGCAGCCCCTTTGGGCCCTGGACCCTCCCGAAAGAAAGGCCTGGGAACAGAAGGCCGTGGGACTAGGGGCCGACCTGCTCCACCGGGAACTGGCCCGGCACAGGGAGTCCCTGGTGGGACCGGTCACCGACCTGATCAAGCGCAACGCCGGTTGGAAGGGCCTCTTTGTGGGAAGGGATACGGTGGACGACGGCATCGAGGGGTTCTTGGCCGAGCTGGCCGCCGTCCGGGACGACCCGGCCCACGGCCTGAGGAAGTCCCTGGGCGCCGCCCTGAGGGAAGCCCTCCCCCGGCTCGCCGACCAGTTGAAGCCTTCGCAGTGGACCGCCGATGCCTGGGCCAAACTGGCAGCCGATCCGGTGTTCCAGAAGGATTTCAACACCAAGGCCGGGGAGGTGGCGGTGGCCCTGTGGGACCGGACCGGAGCCGCCGCGGCCTTGACCCAGGCCCTGGGCTACGTTCTAGCCCAGACCGACGCCCGGACCCTGGCCCGGCGGGTGGAAGAGGCGGTCCGCAACGACCTCCAGTACATCCGGGTCAACGGAGCCCTGGTCGGAGGCCTGGCAGGACTCGTCCTGGAACTGATCAGATCTCCACGATGAATTCGGCCCCGGGGAACCCGGGTTCGACCTCGGTGTTCCGGGCCGTGATCCGGCCTCCCATGTTCCGCTCGACGATGGTCTTGCAGAGGAATAGGCCGAGGCCCGTGCCCTTGCCGGGGCCCTTGGTGGTGAAATAGGGGTCAAAGACCTTGGGCAGGAAGTCCGCCGGGATGCCCCCGCCGGTGTCGGCGATGGAAATGCGCTGTTTATCCCCGGCGGTCTCGATCCGCACCCTGACCAGCCTCAGTGCCGGCTGACGTTCGTCGAGGATATCCTTGGCGTTGTTCAGGATGTTGAGCAGAACCTGGGAGAGCTCGTTGGGGTACCCGACCACCGTCCCGGGACCAAGCCTCTCCACCCGGACTTCGATGGAGTTGTGCTTGAACGCCGGCTCGACAAACGTCAGGGCCAGGTCTGTCATGGCTTCGGACGAAAACGGCACTTTCTCCTTGTTGGGCCGGAAGAAGTCCCGGAAGTCGTCGATGGTCGTCGACATTTTCTCCACCACGGCCAGGGTTTGGGCTGCGAATTCCTGGACGGACCGGGGAGGCAGGGGACCGTCGAGGGCCTGGAGCTCCAGTTCCTGGACCAGGAGGGCCACGGTGTTCAGGGGCTGGCGCCATTGGTGGGCGATGTTGCCGATCATCTCGCCCATGGACGCCTGGCGTCCTTGGTGGACCAGCATCGAATCCTTCTCGCGGTTGGCGGCCACCTCGGACTCGATCCTGTCCCTCAGGGTGCGGTTGAGCTCGAGGAGGGCCCCTTCGGCCTCCTCCTTTTGCTGGTAGGTCTGCAGGAAGGCGTTGTACCACCGGGTCAGGGTGCCGATTTCGTCCCGGCTCTGGAAATCCAGGGGCCCGGTCGGGGTCTGGCCCTCGCCCTGGAGGGACTGGAACCCCAGGGTGATCTGCTGGAGGGGAACCAGGACCCGCCGGCTGATGAGCCGCCCCAGGAAGAACAGGAGCAGGAGCGACAGGGCCAAGGCCGTTACGGTGCCGAGGGCGATGGCGGCGGTGGCCGCCTCGATGGTCCTCTGGGGGGTCACCTGGAGGAGGAGCCAGTCGGCCTTTTCCAAGGCCAGAACCGAGACAATGGAGGTCCCCGCCGTGTCACGGTAGGGAAACGACGCCCGGCCCTCGGCCAGGGCCTGCTGGTATTCCGCGGGGAGGAAGGCTCCCCACCGGCCCTGGTCGGGGTGGATGACGACACGGCGCTGGCCGTCGACGATGATCGAGTACCCGGTCTCGGGGGCCTGGTTGCCTTGGTTGAGCACGTGGGGGTCGAAACTGACGATCAGCAGGGTGTCGTCGGAGGGGTTGCCGGTCCGGGAGGGGATGCGCTTCACAGCGTTGATCACCTGGGGGAACGACGACTGGACGTTGATGTTGTCCTCCAGGCCGCTCCAGTACACCGAAGTGGGGGCGGCGGCGGCGGCTTCGAACAGCTTGAGGATGAGGGGCCCCCGGGTGCCGCCGGCTTCCAGGGTGTCGCCGACGTGGAAGGTCATGCCTCCCTGGGTCAGCACATCGATGGACACCAGCCCCTTGAGGTTGATGTACCCCGAAAGGATGGAGCCGATCTTGGCCTGGGTCGACAGGGAGTCATAGTCGCTCATGCCACCCAGCGGCCGGGCCAAGACGGCCTTCAGGACGTCCTGGCTCGACACGTTGGCGATGAGGCTCTCGACCTCGTCGAGGACGGCGACCACAAACCGCCGCTTTTCCTCGAGCAGTTTGCGGACCTGCTGGTCCGAGACCGACTGGAGCACCGTCGCCGAGGTCTGGAACGACATCAGTCCCAAGAGGACCAGGGGGACCACGCTGAGGGTCATGATGACCAGCAGCAGTTTTGCCTGGAGCCTCAGGTCGTTGAACCAGGAGCCCAGCCGGTCCAGGGGGCCGTTCACGGCGCCGCGGCCAGGGACTCCTTGGTCACCAGCCGAACTTCGACCATGACTTGGGGCTCGGCCGGCTGCCCCTGGAGGAGCCGGAACGCCGTGACGCACCCGATGTAGCCCTGCTGGCCGGCTTGCTGGTCGACGGTGGCCGCCATCCGGCCCTCCCGGACGGCGGTCTTGGCCTGTTCCAAGGCATCGTAGCCGGCCACCCGGACACCGGACAGCCCCGCTTCTTTCAGGTACTCCACTGCTCCAAGGGCCATCATGTCGTTGGCGGCGAAGATGAGGCTGACCCCGGGGTGTTTGGTCATCAGGGCCTTGGTGACGTCGTGGGCCTCGTCGATTTTCCAATGGGCGGTTTCTGACGCGACCACGGTGATGTTCTTGTTTTCCCGAAAACCTTTTTCGGCCCCGGCCTTCCGCTGGTTGGCGTTGGCCGCCTCCCGGATCCCCTCGAGGATGAGGGCCTGGGCGGGGGTTTTCACCGTTTCTACCAGGTACCGGGCCGCCAGGTAGCCGCCTTGGACGTTATCGACGCTGATGAAGGGCACCGGCAGGAGTCCCGCCAGGGCAGCCTCCCCGGGGTCGATCTGGTTGTCGACGTTGACCAGCCGGATGCCCCTGTCCTGGGCCTTTTTGAGGACGGGGATGAGTTCCGTCGAACTTCCAGGGGCGATGACGATGGCCGAAACCCGGTCTTCCACCAGAGCCTCGATGATGGCGATCTGCTGGTCAATGGAGGTTTCCTGGGCCGCCGACTTCACCTTCAGGGTGAATCCGTACTCGGAGGCGGCCCGCCGGGCTCCCTTCTCCATTTCGATGAAGAACGGGTTGATCAGGGTTTTCACCACCAGGGCCACCACGGGCGCCGCGGGGGCGTCAGGGGCCGCCGGGGGGGGCGGAGGGGCGCACCCGGTCAGCAAAACGACACCTGCCAGGAAGACCAAGACTCTGCGCATCGCACTCTCCTCATATCCAGATTCGCACAACCGGGCCGGAATACAAGGGTCCGGAAAACCCTTGCCGGGGAACCCTCGGAGGGCTAAGCTCTAGGGAGGCAGGTTCCCCCATGTCAGACGGCAAGCGATGGGCCATGAAAGTCTTGGTGGTCGAAGACGAAGCGGTGAACCGGAAGATCCTGGTCAGCATCCTGGGCCGGTTCGTCCAGGAAGTCCGGGAGGCTGACGACGGGTATTCGGCCCTCGAAGTGCTGAAAGACTACCAGCCGGACGTCATGATCACCGACCTGAGCATGCCCCGGCTCGACGGACTTTCGCTCATCCGGGAAATCCGGCTTCAGAACAAAACCTTCTCCATCCTGGTCCTTTCGGCCCACAACGAACAGGGCATCCTCGACCGGGCCGACACCCTGGGCGCCACCCGGTTCCTCTTCAAACCGGTGCGCATCGCCCTGGTCCAGGAAGCCTTGGCCGAAATAGCCTCCAGCCAAGGCATTTCCTTTCTTTAACGCTACTTAATACTTCCGGCCACCATACCCTTCACAATGTACTTCTGGGCCAGCAGGAAGGCCAGGACCACGGGCACCATGGCCATCAGAATGGCCGTCATGATCAGGTCCCACTGTTTGACGTAGGCCCCGGCGAAGTTCGAAACCGCCAGGGGCACCGTCATCAGGCCGTTGCCCTTGCCCAGGATGAGAAGGGGCAACAGGTAGTCGTTCCAGATCCACATGCCGTTGAGGATCATCACCGTGGCATGGATGGGTTTCAAAATGGGAAACACAATCTGGTAGAAGGTGGCGAACTTGCCGCAGCCGTCGATCTCGGCGGCTTCCTCGAGCTCCAAGGGAATTCCCTTGATGAACCCATGGTACATGAAGATCGATAGAGACGCCCCGAAGCCCACGTAGGCCAGGAAGATGCCGCCGTATTCCCTCAGCAGTTTGATGCCCGTGAAGTCGAAGAGGGTCCGGAACCAGCTGACCAGGGGCAGCATGACGATCTGGAACGGGATGACCATGCTGGCCACAAACAGGATGAACAGGAAGTTGGAGAACTTGGTCTTGGTCCGGACCAGCACCCAGGCCGCCTGGCTGGACAGTACGGTGATCAGCAGAAGGCTGACGCTGGTGATGATGAGGCTGGCGATGAACGACGACTGGTAGGCGATGTTCTCGTTGGTCCAGATGCTCACGATGTTGGTGGCCAGGTTGCCCCAGTTTTCGGGGAGACCCAGGGGGTTCTGGGTGATCTCGAACGGCGTTTTCGCACTCGAAATCAACACGATGTAGAACGGGAACATGACGGCCAGGAAGATCGCCGCGGTCAGGATTTCCAGACCCCAGGTGCCGGGGCGGAACTGGCGGACTTTGAGCTTGGTCGGAGTGGCTGCGGTGCTCACAGTTCGACCTCCTTCTTTTTGTTGACCGAGACCTGGACGAGGGAGATCACCACCAGGACGAGGAAGAAGATCACGGCCCGGGCCTGGCCCTGGGCCAGGTTGGACGCCCCGAAGGCGGTGTTGTAGATGTTGAGGGCCAGGAACTGGGTGCCTTGGATGGCCTGGTCCATGAACATGACCGAGGGACCGCCGGCGGTCAGCGAGACGTTGACGTCGAATTGTTTGAACGAATTGATGAGGGTGAGGAAGGTGGTCACCGTGAAGGCCTGGGCGACCATGGGGACGGTGATGGCCCACAGACGGCGGGCGGGGCTGGCGCCGTCGATCTGGGCGGCCTCGTGGAGTTCCTGGGGAACCGACTGGATGGCGGCCAGGTAGATCATCATGATGTACCCGGCGGACTGCCAGGTGCCGACGATGACCAGACCCAGGGTGGCGCCGACGTTGTTGGCCAGCAGCAGGTTGGCGGGGTCGGCCCACGACGGGATGCCCAGACCCAGGCCGAGGACGGGGATGGCGCGGTTGAAGATGAACTGCCAGACGAACCCGAGGACCAGGCCGCCGATGAGGTTGGGCACGAAGAACCCGGCCCGGTAGATGCTCTTGCCCTTGAGCTGGGCGGAAACCAGCAGGGCCAAAGCAAAGGCGGTGCCGTTGACGGCGACCATGTTGATCAGGGTGTACACCGTGGTGACGCCGAAGGAATACAGGAACTTGGGGTCAGCCAAGGACTTATCGTAGTTGGTCAGGCCGACGAAGGTGATGACTCCGCCGTTCTTGGCCGACGACGACCAGTCGGTGAAGCTGTAAAATGCCCCGAGAAGGAACGGGACCAGGATGACCAGGGTGAAGGCGACCAGGATCGGTGCCAGGAAGATCCAGAACACCGCAGTGTGTTTGGGCTTGTGATTCATTGCTCCCCCTTGGGACCGCATCATTTTTAAAACAAGATGGACGCAGAAACCCTGCGTCCATCCCTTTTGATCAGAGAGTTTACTTCTTCAACGTTGCGAAAGCGGCGTTGAAAAGGCTGATGAACTTCGCCTTGTCGATCTGGCCCAGGGCGAGCTGGTTGTAGATCGGAGCCAGGGTGTTGTTCCGGAAGTCTTCGGGAATGATGTACTGGTTCCAATCGTAGGTCTTGCCGGCGGCGGCCCAGGCCTGGACCGACTTCGACAGCTGGCCGGCGGGCTGGAGCTTCACGTTCGAGAAGGCGGGGATCATGCCGGCCTTGTTGACCATGTAATCGTTGCCCGCTTCGGTGAAGACCATGTCGTTCAGGAACTTCTTGGCGATGGCGGCGTTCTTCGAATCCTTGTTGACCACGTACCAGGCCGGGGGGTTCACGAAGATGCCGTCGGTGACGGCCACGGTGGAACCGTGGGGAGCGAAGGCGGTCTTGAAGGTGGCCTTGGCGCCGGTCAGGTTGCCGTCGACCCAGTTGCCCTGGTGGAGGAACGCGGCCTTGCCGGAAGCGAAGGCGCCGACCTGTTCGTCGTAGCCGCCGGTGGTCAGAATGGCCTTGTCGGCGTACTTGAACAGCAGTTCGACCCAGTCGGCGTACTCGGCCAGGCGCTTGGCGTCGAGGGTACCGGCGGCGGCCTTGTTGGCGATGGACAGGTCACCGCGCTTGAGGCCGTTGGACAGCAGGCTGTTCAGGTTATGGTGGGCGACGACCCAGCCCATGCCCGAGCCGGCGGCCATGGACACGACGGAGTTCAGGCCGAGTTTGGCCTTCTGGGCGTCGATCTTGGCAAAGGCGTCTTTGTAGGCACCGTAGCTGTTGAGCTTCAGGGGGTCGATGCCGGCGGCCTTGAGGATGTCGGCGTTGTAAGCCATGCCCCAGCCTTCGACGGCCACAGGGAACCCGACGGTCTTTCCTTCGGGGTTCTTGTAGGCAACGCTGGTCTGGGCGACCCATTTTTCGGACGAGAGGTCGGCGATGACGTTGGCCCATTCGGCGTACCGGGCGGGTCCGTCCACGGGGAAGATGTCGGCGAGTTCGCCGGCGGCGTAGTCAGATTTCAGGGTGGCATTGATGTCGCCCTGGTCTCCGCCCTGGGTCTTGATGGTGACCTGGACGTTGTTGGCCTTGCCCCAGGCGGCGGCGTAGGCCTTGAGGGCCGCATCGATTTCGGGCTTGTTCTGGGCCAGGGTGATCTTGGCCTGGGCGTTGGCACCGAGGGCCAAGCAGAAGGCGATGAGGACGAACGCGAATTTTTTCATGGCGTCTCCTAAAAGACAGTCGTTGGGACCCGCCAAGGGATCCCTGGTTCATCGAACCTGTATTCAGGCTAACGGGAGTTCCGCAGAACCGTAAAGTTTGAAGATTTGGCTATTCGTTCGAGTTTTCGTCTTCCCAGGGCAGCCGGACCATGATGGCCGTCCCCTGGCCCGGGACAGTCTCGACGACCAGGCCGTACAGGGGGCCGTAATTCAACCGGATCCGGTGGTGGACGTTGACCAGGCCGAATCCGTCGGGACCGGGTTCCCGGACCTCCAGGGAGGCCAGGCGCTGGGTGAGCTGGGCCAATTTGGCCTCGGGGATGCCCCGGCCATTGTCGGAAACCCGCCATTCCAAGCCTCCCTCGTAGGCCCGGCCGGCGATGCGGATGACCCCCGTGGAAAGCTTTTTGTCGAACCCGTGCTTGATGGCATTTTCCACCAAGGGCTGGAGGACAATTTTCAAGGTGGAGCGGTCCAAAATCGCCGGGTCAACGTCGAATTCCCAGGTGAAACAGTCGGGGTAGCGCATCTGGCTGATGCTGAGGTACGCCGCCGCGTGTTCGACCTCGTCTCGGACCCGGTAGACCTCCTGACCCCGGCTGAGGCTGAGCCGGAAAAACTTCGCCAAGGCGGTGACCACCCCGCTGATCTCCTTTTGGCCGGCGCCCAGGGCCATCCAGTTGATCGAATCGAGGGTGTTGTACAGAAAATGGGGGTTGATCTGGTACTCCAGGACCCGGAGCTCCGAAAGCTGGAGCCGGCGGTGTTCCTCGTCGATCCGGGCCAAGAGGCCGGTGATGTCGTCGGCCATGGCGTTGAAACTGCGCTGGAGCCGGCCGATCTCGTCGTCCCGGCCCACGGCCGACCGGGCCTGGATCACCCCGTCACCGAAGAGCCCCATGGTCTTTTCGAGGTTCCGCAGGGGCGCCGAAAACCCTTCGGCGATCCTCAAAGAAATCAGCAGGGCCAAGAGGAGCGCCAGGAGCGACATCAGAAACACCTGGGTGGCGATCTTGCCAGTTTCGGAATCGAGGTAGGTGGAGGGGACCGCTCCGACCACGGTCCAGCCCGTGGATCCCAGGGGCGCCATGGAGATCAGGTGTTCCTGACCCTCCCAGTTTTTCAGCACCGACCGGGCCGTCCGGTCCGAGGGAAGCCAGTCGGCCGGCAGGGCCTCCCGCCCCACCTTTCGGGTGGGGTTGCGGCTGGAAACGACGGTTCCCGTGCCGTCGACCACGAACAGGTCGGCGCCGGCTCCCACGTCGACCGACCGGTAGATCCGCGAGAAGAATTCTGGGTCAATGACCACCAGCAGAAACCCCAGGGTCTCGTTGGCCAGGGAGTTGCGGATCAGCCGGACCAGGACGATGTCCTCCCGGGGGTCGGCCCCCGGGAGGGTCACCAGCGACAGGCCGAGGGTCTTCGATTCCCCGGTGACCCTCACCGACCGGGCCATCTTGTCGAGTTCGGCCACAGCCCACGGCAGCTGGCGGTTGAGGTGGATGACATCGCTGGGAAACTCGATGGCCACCGGGCTCAGCAGCATGACGGCGTCGTCGATCCGGTCGAGGTTCAGGAATTTGGCCTGGAGCACCTTGCCGAAGATGTACTGGGAGATGGCCCGGTCCGACTCCCGGGCCGACTTGTAGCCCACCATCCGGCTGCTGATCTCCGGGGAAAACAGCAGTTCGTCGGTGAGGCCCTTCACCTTGCGGAACTCGCCGTCGAGGTTGAGGGCGATCTGGTCGACGAGTTGGAGGGAGAAGGTGCCGATCTTTTCGCGCAGGGCCCCGGCGGTGGTGGCCACGGCCAGGAGGGCCGAACTCACCAGGACCAGGAGCGACAGGCCCAGGAAGGCAAAAAAGAACCGGGTCCGGAGGGTCAGGGGCCGGCGAATCATGGTTTTTTCCAGGCCGCAACCAGGGACTTCCAGAATTCCCGGTGGCTCTGGGGGTGCTCCAGGTACGACCGCATGGCTGCGGCCACCGACTTGGTCCGGTCCTGGAACCGGGGAAACGCCCAGGGAAGGGTCCGCCCTTCTTTCCAGGCCTGGGCAAAGGGCGCCGAAAGAGCCCCCAGGGGTTCGGACTCCAGGCTGATGTACGGAGGAATCACCTTGAGTTCTTCGAGGAGGAACCGGTGGCCGGGTTTGCTGTTCCAGAGCCAGGTGAGCCAGGCCTTGGCCTCGGCTTTGACGGCCGAGTTCTTGTTGATGACCCAGAAGTTGGGCACCCCCATGGGAAGCCGATCCCCAGGGACGGACCCCACCGGCATGGGGAGCACCCCGATGTCCAGGGGCGGGCTGACGGTGGCCACGTCGGGCTCGATCCAGTTCCCCTGCTGGATCATGGCGGCCTGGCCGGCCAGGAATTCCGCCACCGAAGCCGCGTAGTTCCCGGCCACCGTGGCGTCCCGGGCCCCGTACCGGGAAGTCAGGTCGAGGAGGGACATCCAACCGTCAATGGCCGGCCAGAGGTCGCCGGGGTCAGCCCCATCGTCCAGCCTTGCGACGAGGGCTTCCAGGTCGCTGACCGAACCCAAGAGGATGTTGAAATTGTGGACCCCGAGGACCCACCACTCGGCGTAGCCGTTGGAAAACGGACGGATGCCGGCCAAGCCGAGTTTGGCGCAGGCCGCGGCCAGGGCCGCCAGGGTCCGGGGGGGTTCGAGGATCCCCGCCTTGCGGAACAGGGCCCGGTTGTAGAGAAATCCATAGCCTTCGATGGCCAGGGGGTTGCCGTAAATCCGTCCGTCCCGGGTCACGGCCGCGGCGGTCCCCGGCCTCAGGTCTTTCACCCAGGGCTCCTCGGTCAGGTCCTCGGCGTAGGGGACCCAGGGGTTGAAGCTGAGGTCGCCCAGGGACATGAACACATCGGGAAGGTTGCCGGCTTGGAACCGGTCGGCCAGGGCCGCGTCGAAATCCTGGCCTCCTCCGATGGTTTCGATGACCAGCCGCACCCCGGGATGTTCAGCCCCGTAGTCCCGGGCCATGGTCTTCATAGCCTCGGCGATCTCGACCTTCTGCTGCAAAATGTGGATGGTCTTCACCTCGGGGACCGCCGGGGCCGGGGGAGGAGCCGAACAAGCCGACGCCAGCCCGAGGACCGCGAGGAGACCCCACCAAAAACGGATCACGAAACCCGTTCCCGGAATTCCGACGGTGACAGGCCCGAGGCCTTGCGGAACGCCGTGGCGAAGTATTGGGCATTCGGGTAGCCCACCGCCAACCCGATTTCCGAGGTCTTGAGGTTGGTCTGAAGGAGCAGGGCCTTGGCCTTCTCCATCCGCAGGGCGGCCAACTCGTCGCCGTAATTCCGTCCGGTTTCGGCCTTGAACAGCTTGCTGAGGTAGGCAGGAGTCAGGCCCAGGTGGTCGGCCAGGGAGTCAAGACAAGTCTCGTGGTCCTGGTAGTGGGCCTCGAGGTAGTCCCGGGCCCGGCGGATCACGGCCCGACCCCCTGCCGTCCCGGCCACGGCCTCGGGATCGGGTTCTCCCAGGCGCCGGGACTGGTCCCGTTCTTTCTCGAGGGTGAGGAGGGCCTCGGCCACCTTGGCCAACAATTCTTCTGGGGCCACGGGTTTGAGCAGGTAGGCCGAGACCTTGAGCTCCAGGGCCCTTTGGGCGTACGAGAACTCGCCGAACCCGCTGAGGATGACCACCTTTGTCCGGGGCCGTTCCTTCAGCAAGGCTTCGGAAAATTCCAGACCGTCCATCTCGTCCATGCTGATGTCGGTGACCACCACGTCGGGCTTGTGGGTCCGGGCCAACTCCAGGGCTTCCCGGCCGTCCCGGGCTTCGGCCACCACCTGGACTCCGATGGAGGCCCAAGGCACTGCGGTCACCAGACCCCGGCGGATATTGTACTCATCGTCGACGACCATCAAAGTGTGCATCACCCAACAGAGTAAGCCGACACGGCCGAATCCACCAGCCCCCGTTTCACGCCACCCAGCGGGGCCGCTCGAGTTCCCGTTTGAAGGCCAGGGCGCAGAAGTAGATGTCGGACCGGAAGACGGCCTTCCAGAACAGGCCGAAGACCCGGCGGCGGACGAGGAAGGTGCGGTGCAGGTTGTCGAAAACGATCTGATAGTGGTGCATCTGTTTTCTCCTTGTGTCCCTAGGATCGTACGGGTGGTGGGACACCGCTTGTCCCACCTTCAAAAATCTTCTAGAATTCGAAGAATGAAACCCGGGATTTTTGCCGCGGAGGCGCGGAGGACAAGAAGAAAGGAAACAGGATGGCAAAAAAACCGGCGTCCCTGCGGTGATAAGAATCCTGTGAGGAGAGTTTCGTGAGTCAGACAGAGCGGATTGCCTTTCTCGACAGGCGCCTGAGGGAAAAGGGCTGGGTCACGGCCGCTGAGGTGGCCGAGCGGTTTGAGGTCAGCCCCCGGCAGGTGAAGCGGGACATCGAATACCTGCGGTGGCGGCTCGACGCCCCCATCGCCTACGACGGAGCCCGGCGCCGGTACTATTACGAAAAACCCTGGCAGCAGTTCCGGTTCGCCGACGAGAGGCGGGTGCTTTTCTCGGCTTTGGTCCAGGGCTGGGCCGCCAGCGAAACCCATAGGTCCTTGGTTACCCCTGAAATCCTCGAAGGCATCGAGGCCGCGGTTTCCCGGGATTACCGGAGCGTCGCCGACCGGATCCGCTACGAAGCTCCCTCGTCGGAACCCGTGGACCTGGAGGTCTTCTCCCAGCTTTGCCGGGGCCTGCGGGAAAACAAAGTCGTCGCCATGGGATATGAGAACTTGGCCGGTGAGAACAGCCAGAGGCGCATCGAGGTCCAGAGACTGTGGAACTACGGCGGAGTCTGGTACCTGGTGGCCCTCGACCACCTGAGGGGCGGCCTGAGAACCTTTCACCTGGGCCGGGTGCGGCACCTGACGGTTACCACAGACCCGGTGACCAAGGACGAAAAAGACCCGGCGTGGGCGGCCGAGGTGGCGGCCTGGACGGCCTCGGGCTCGGGGATCTTCCGCGGTGGAGAAGCCTTCGGGGCCACCGTGCGGCTAAGGGGTCCGGCCTTGCGGCTGGCCTCGTCCCAGCGCTGGCACCCCGACCAGCAGGACGCCCCGGGGGCCGACGCCGAAGGGCCCTGGCTCGACCGGACCCTGCCGGTGGTCGATACCCGGGAACTCCTGGCTAGGGTGCTGGCCTTCGGTGCCGACGGTGAAGCCCTGTACCCCCCGTCCTTCCGCACCCAATGGACCGAAGAGGTGGCCCGGCTGGCGTCCCGGGCTGCCCGTTCTTCTCACTCTTCCAGTTGAACCGCGGAGGCGCGGTGGTACGCGGAGATTCACGAAGCAGAAGATTGGGGGGGGCCGTGTCAGGCTTCGAAGCCCGCTTCGAACCCGAAGCCCGACCCCACCCTTCTTTCTTCTTTTCCGTGCCCCTCGGCGTTCCCGGTGTCTCTGCGGTTCCCTCAGCCGGGAGCAACTTACCCGGCCAGAATCGTCTCAATGGCCGCCAGTTCCTCGGGGGCAAAGGCCAGGTTCTTGAGGGCTCCCACGTTTTCGACGATCTGTGACGGCTTGCTGGCCCCGATCAGGGCGCTGGTCACCTGGTGCTTGGCCTGGGGCCGGAGCACCCAGGCCAGGGCCATCTGGCTGAGGCTCTGTCCCCGGGCCCGGGCCAGGGAATTCAGGGCCCGGATCTGGGTGAGTTTGGCTTCGGTGATGTGCTCGGGCTTGAGGAACACCGCCGACGAGGCGGCCCGGCTGTCGGCGGGGATGCCGTCGAGGTACCGGTCAGTGAGCAGTCCCTGGGCCAGGGGAGAGAAGACGATGCTCCCGGTGCCCACCTCCCCCAGGGCGTCGAACAGCCCCTGGGTTTCGGGGTCCCGGACGAACATCGAGTACTTGGGCTGGTGGATGAGGCAGGGGGTCCCCAGGTCCTTCAGGAGGGCGGCGGCCTTACGAAGCCGTTCGGCGGGGTAATTCGAGACCGCAGCGTACAGGGCCTTCCCCGACCGGACGGCCTGGTCCAGGGCGGCCATGGTTTCCTCCAGGGGAGTCTCGGGGTCGGGACGGTGGTGGTAGAAGACGTCGACGTAGTCGAGGTTCATCCGCTTCAGGCTGGCGTCGAGGCTGGAAAGCAGGTATTTCCGGCTGCCCCAGTCTTGGTAGGGCCCCGGCCCCATGGTGTAGCCGGCCTTGGTGCTGATGATCAGCTCGTCCCGCAGACCGGAGAAGTCGGACTTCAGAATCCGGCCGAAGGCTTCCTCGGCGCTCCCGGGGGGCGGACCGTAGTTGTTGGCCAGGTCGAAGTGGGTGATGCCCAAATCGAAAGCCTGGCGGGCCAGGGCCCGGGCGTTTTCATGGGTGGTGACGCCGCCGAAGTTGTGCCACAACCCTAGGGAAAGGGCGGGGAATTTGAGGCCGGACCGGCCGGACCGGCGGTATTCCATGGACTGGTAGCGGGATTCGTTGGGGGTGTACACGTGTTCCTCCGGGGATACTGTAGCCCCGGCCTGGCGTGTTCTGCTAGAGTCCCGCCATGGGCTCCTGGCCGCTGGGGGTCCTGTCCCTCTCCCTGACGGCCGCCTGGCTTACGTTCAAGTGACTGAAAACCCCGATACGGTCTCCCCAAGTTCTTCGGCCACCCGGGCATTTTCGTCGCTCTCCTGAGAAATGGTCACCACCAGTTCCGACAACTCGCTGGTGGCCCGGCTCTGGACGTCCTGGGCCATGGCCATGACGGCTCCGGCCTCGAGGAGCTTCATCACAGCTTGGTTGATCCGGCCCGAGAGGGTGGACTGGGTTTCGGTGATGGTGCCGATCCGCCCCGTGGCTTCCCGGAGGGTCCGGGTGGAGCTCAGGATGGTGTCGGTTCCCGAGCGCTGTTCCTCCATGGCCCGGGCCACGGTTCCCATGACCTCGGAAGTCTGGACAATGATCTCGAAAATCCGGGCGAAGGCTTCGCCCGCTTCCCGGGCCAGCCGGTCACCGTCGGCGATCTTTTGCCCCATGTCGCGCATCAGGTCAGCGATCCGCTTGGCTCCCCGGGACGAATCCTCGGCCAGGGTCCGGACTTCCCCGGCCACCACGGCAAACCCCAGGCCCAGGCTGCCGGCATGGGCCGCTTCGATGGCGGCGTTCATGGCGAGGAGGTTGGTCTGGCTGGCGGTTTTCTTGATCGAAGCCACGGTTCCCGCGATGGCCTGGGCGGCCTCCTGGATGGAGACCATGGAACTGCGGACGGCATCGACGCTGCGGCCGCCCTGTTCGGAGGTCTGACGTAAGGTGATGGCCAGGTCGTTGGCCTTGCCGGTGAGGGTCCCCACCTCGGAGACCGAGGCCGCCATCTGCTCCATGGCCGTGGCGCCCTTTCCGACTTCTTCCGACTGCTGGGTGGCCGAATCCTTCACCTGGGCGGCGGTCTTTTCCAGTTCCTGGGCCACTTCCAGGGCCAGGCCGAGGGCTTCGGCCTGGCCGCCTAGGGCCTGGAAGGCCGCGATTTTGGACTCGTCGACCCGGGCCAGCCTCTCTTTGCTTTCGGAGCTGGCCGTCCGCAGCCGGTGGCTGGAATCGACCACGTGGAGGGCGGTTCCCTGGATGGCGCCGACCACCTGCTGCATCCGGGCCATGACGGCGTTGATCCTGCCCGTCAGCAGTCCCACCTCGTCAAAGAAGACCACCTCGGCCCGGCGTCCCAGGTCGGCCGAACCGTCGGCCATTTCGGCCACCCGGCGTTCCAGGGCCTTGAGCTGGCGGGTGACGGTGCCCAGGGCTGTGGCGGTGAGCAGCTGGGTCCAGGCCAAGACGGCCAGAAAGAGCAGGCCGAGCTGGAAGACCACCTTCAGTTCATTCTCGGAAACCGCCTCGGTCGAGACCGCCGAGGCGGCGGTGACGGCATCGGCCGCCAGGGTGGTGTAATACGCCACCACTTCCCGGTAGAACCCCAGGGCCGCCATCCCGGCCAGCAGACCCGAAAGGAGCACCGAGGCGATGTTCACCAGGAACAGCCGCCGCCGGAGGCTGGAGTCCCGGTGGTCGCCCTCCACCTGGGTCAGGCCCAGTTGAAGGCGGACCGGAAGCGTGAGTCCCTCGATGGCGCTGGTTTCCTGGAGGCTGGCCAAAAAGCCGAAGGCCACGTTCAGGGCGAGGGTCAGGCCAAGGTCCAGCAGGCCCGGAACGGGATGGCCGACGACCACTTTGACGATGAGGACGCCGATGGGGAGCACCAGGAACAGCAGGGTGTTCCAAAGATAGAACTGCCCCGGAAGCTGCGAAAGGAGCCGGCGAAGACCCAAGCGGCCATCGTGGTCGATGTCATGGCCTTGGACAAACGATTGCACCGGCTGCAAAAAAACAAACAGCCGGAACAGGACCAAGACAAGGACCGCAAACAGGGGAACAAAACCAAAGAGGAGGTCCTGGATCAGGTGGTCTTGGTTGCGTTCGAAAAGGAGGGTGGTGAAGGCCTGCTGCAACACTGAGGACCCTAGGGTAACTCCCGCAAAAACCAAGAGGGTTCGAAAACGGATCGTGCTCATGTCGGAAGTATATTCGATCAGGCGTTCTTCATCCAGAAACTTGTGAACAGATTACGCATCGTCTAGACTGTTTTTATGACCCTCGCCGCCCAAACGCTCTTAACGGTCCTCGATGCCTTCGAAAAAAAGGAAGGTGTCTGGCGTTCAACGCTCCCCATGTCCTACCGGCGCCTGAGGGAGGCCGTGTCCGGAGCCGAAGTCAGTTTTGCCGAGTGGGATCCCCAACGGGGGCTGTATTTCCTGGATACCTCCCCCCTGGGCGGCGATCTGGTGACCATCGATCTGCTCCTCCTTGATTTCCGGGGAGAACGGGGAAGCGACCATTTCCGGTTTGAATGGGCCGAAAACGGCGCTTTGGCCGGCATCGAACTCCAAACCCACGCCCCAGGCCCCCTCCCCTTTGTTCCCGAGATCGCCGAGTGGATCGAACCCGGCCGCATCGAGGTCTCTCCGGCCTTGACGCCCGAGGCCTGGGCGGCCTATCTGGAAGAGCTGGTCCCCCAGACACCGGCTCTGTGAGGTTGTATGAACCTTTCCCTGTTTTTCCCCCCCGAAGCCGTGGCTTGGCTGATGCGTTACGGTCTGTTCACCGCCGAAGCGGTGTTCGCCGGGCTCTTTTTCGTTCTCCTGCTGAGGCCGCTCTGGATGTGGTACACGGGGCAGTCCGAGGTCCTGGAACGGCTGAAGAGGCTCGACGAAACCTCCCGCAAAGCCTTGTTTGAACTCGAGATGCTGAATGAGACCCTGACCATTCCCGTCAAAAAGGCCGCCCAAAAGGCCAAGGCGGCCGAACGGGCCGAGGAACCCCTGGTGGTCAGCGAAGCCACCAAAGCCGACTTCTTGAAGGCCCTGGAAAAAAGCCGGACCAGGATTCTGGACGAGGGCGAAAAGGACTAGTTTTCGGCAGGCAGCTCTGCGGCAGGCAACACTGTGAACGCTTCGACCGGCTGGCTCCGGCCCTTGACCGTGAGGTTCCCCCGGGAGACCAGGAAAAGCCCCTGGCCGATCAGCGGTTCTCTGACCTGACGTGCCACGGCGTCTGACACCAAGAGCACGTCGCCGGTTTCCTTGCACAGGGACTCGAGCCGGCTGGCGGTGTTCACGGCATCTCCGATGACGGTGTATTCCAGCCGGGTGCTTGTCCCCACGTTTCCGGCGATCACCGGTCCGGTGTGGATGCCGATGCCGTGTTTCAGCACCGGAAAGCCCCGCTGGGCCAGGGTTTCATTCAATCCGTTGAGCCGCTTCTGCATCGAAAGGGCGGCCTGAACGGCCCTCCAAGAATCCTCGGCCCCCGGGACCGGGGTGCCGAAGGTGGCCATGATGCCGTCGCCGATGAACTTGTCGAGGGTGCCGTCGAATTCGAAGATGGCGGCCACCATCTGCTCCTGGTAGAGGGAGAGCAGTTCCACCACCCGGCCCGGCGTCAGCCCCTCGGACAGGGTGGTGAACCCCCGGATGTCGGAAAACAGGATGGTGACCGGCTGGAGCCGCCCTCCGGGCTGGAGAAACCCGGTGTCGGACCGGGCGATCAGCGGCACCAGCCCCGGTGAGAAGTACCGGCCCAACTGGGCCGAGGCGTGCTCGGCTTCCGACGCCTCCACGACGGTTTTCTGGAACCGGCGGAGGAACACCGAAAGCAGGAGGCCCGAGGAGAAGTAGAGGACCAGGTTGTTGAACAGCAGATCGAGGCTTGCCCCCGGTCCCATGGTCGAGTCGAGGATCTTCTCCACCAACACGGTCGAAGGATCCGTAAGAGCGTAAAGATACAACCCTAAAAGGCCTGCCGTCGAACCGAGGGTATAGAACAGCGGATACCAGGGCCGGCCCGGAAGGGAAGTCAGCACCAGGCAGATGAACATCAGTGGCAGGATGTTGATCTTCAGCAGGTAGGTCTTGGGCACCGGATCGCCGCCCACCGATTGGTACCAGATCCAGGGAAGCACCAGCATCACCAAGAGGTAAAGGGTGGTCAGGGTCCAGCCGGCGAAACCGACAAGACGGTTCCGGGAAACCTGCCATAGGAGGACGGCAAAGGCCCCGCAGGAGGCTCCGATGATGACCAAAGTGACCAACAGTTCAAACCGGGACTGGGCGGATGCGATAGCGACGGCCACAAAGAGCAGCATGAGGACCAGGCCGAACACCAGGGAGAACTGGGTTCCCTGTTTTTCCCGGACCTCCAGGAGCCGAACGGCACCGGGGTTGGGCCCCGGCTTCTGTCCGGCCATGTTATACGGCCCCCCGGGCCTTTTGGCTTTCGTAGTACGCCCCTTTCCGGGCCCGCATGATCTCTCCCAGGGGCCGGTGGTCGGCCAATCCTCCCCAGGGGTCGAACTTCAAGGCCTCGACGTCGGGTCCGGCCGAAGAGAGGGTCAGCCGTCCGACGGGGACGAAGGGGGAATCGGTCTCTGACCACACAGCGGGCGGGTTCTCGATGGGTGTTTCGGCTTCGTCCGTGAAGAATTGGACGGACACCTCGTAGGCCACGGGGCCGAGGGAGACCTGATCGGCGATGTCGAGGCCGGAATCCTTTCCCTTCATGGGCACGGGCGCCAGGGGCCGGAGACAGACCTTTCCGGCGTAGGGACCCATGGCCACAGGGACGGCCGTGGAGAAGGTTTCGGCGTTGTACCCGGCGAACGGTTTGCCCAGGGTGGCCGTCAGGAGTTTCAGCCGCTTCAGGGCGCTCGCCAGCCCGTATTTGCGGACCAAGAGTCCCAGGAGTCCCAGTTCGCCTTTCGCCGCCACCGTGGCCGTGATTTCGAGGAATTCGTCGCTGGTCCGGCTGGCGAAGGAGTCATGGTTGATCATCAGGAAGTCCTGATGGTCGGTGGTCCCTCCCAGGGACGAGGGCCCAGAGAGGCCGGTCACCTTGAACGCGAACCCCCGGATGTCGGGCCGGGTGTTGGCCCGGACATCGAAGGATCCGTGGGAAAGCCGGACCACCGCAGGACGGTCCCCGGGTTCCCGGAAGAGGCCGTGGCGGGCGTAATCGGGGAGCCCGGGCAACACGGTAAAGATGCCTGCGGCCGAAAACAGGGGCTTGCGGTGGAGGAACCTCCCAGGGCCGTGGACGGTATTCTTGGCGGCATGGACCTGCCGGATCAGGGCGGCCTGCCGGGCAAACCGTTCGGGTTCATCGGGGGCTGTCGATTCTTTCCAGGCAGTGGACGGGGACTTCATGGGGCTTCCTCCGCTTTCCAGCGTCGCCGGTGGAAAGCTGACTGTCAAGGTCGGGTATGGACAAGGGGGTTGCCCCCCCCTCCCGTGTGCTGGTATATTTGCGCCATCCGCATGACTGACGTGTACGGGGAGAACCCCGGGGGAGTGCGGATGCCGAAAGGCCCTGCCGCGCGTCTGGGCATCACCTTACGAGGAGGCCCTCATGAGTGCCCTTTCCACCCAAGACCCCGATCTGTTCGCCATGGTCCAGGCTGAAGAAGCCTACCAGAAATCCACCATCCGGCTCATCGCCAGCGAGAACTACGTTTCCAAGGCCGTTCTGGAAGCCTCGGGAACCGTGTTCGCCAACAAATACTCCGAAGGCTACCCCGGAGCCCGGTACTACCAGGGCCAGGTGAACTGCGACGCCGTGGAACTGTTGGCCATCGAACGGGCCAAGAAGCTCTTCGGAGCCGAACACGTGAACGTTCAGCCCTACTCGGGTTCCCCGGCCAACCTGGCGGTCTACTTCGCCTTCTGTCAGCCCGGCGACACCATCCTCGGCCTCAACCTGAGCCACGGCGGCCATCTGACCCACGGGTCCAAGGTCAGCCTCACGGGCAAGTGGCTCAACGCCGTCCACTACTCCCTCGATGAAAAAACCGGACTGATCAACTACGACGAAGTCCGCCGGCTCGCCCTGGAACACAAGCCCAAAGTGCTGGTCGCCGGCCACTCGGCCTACCCCCGGCAGCTTGATTTCGCGAAGTTCCGGGCCATCGCCGACGAGTGCGGCGCCATTTTGTTCGTCGACATGGCCCACTTCGCGGGCCTGGTCGCCGGCGGCGCCCATCCCAACCCCGTTCCCTACGCCGACGTGGTGACCACCACCACACACAAGACCCTCCGGGGCCCCCGGGGTGCCATGATCCTCTGCAAGGCGGTCCACGCCAAGGCCATCGACAAGGCCGTGTTCCCCGGACTCCAGGGCGGTCCCCACAACGCCACCACCGCCGCCATCGCCACCGCCCTGCGCGAGGCCCTCGACCCCTCGTTCAAGACCTACGCCGCCAACGTGGTGAAGAACGCCCAGGTCTTGGCCGCGGCCCTGACCAAGCGCGGGTTCGACCTGATCTCAGGCGGCACCGACAACCACCTGCTGCTGATCAATCTGAACAACAAGAATGTGTCGGGCAAAGTGGCTGCGGTGGCCCTCGAGAAGGCCGGCTTGGTGCTGAACTACAACACCGTCCCCGGGGAGACCCGGAAGGCGTCGGACCCGTCGGGCATCCGCCTGGGCACTCCGTCGGTGACCAGCCGGGGCTTCGGGGCCGCCGAAATGGAAAAGATCGCCGATTGGATGGACCGGACCCTCCAGGCCGCCGACGACGAG
Organism: Ophiocytium majus; assembly: GCA_032358315.1. NCBI lineage: Eukaryota > Xanthophyceae > Mischococcales > Ophiocytiaceae > Ophiocytium > Ophiocytium majus. The sequence goes on along the minus strand of JAULBY010019120.1, from coordinate 223,043 downwards.
GCGGAACTGAAGAAGATCAACGCCGAAGTTGCCGCCCTGTGTGCCAAGTTCCCCGTCCCCGGCCTCGACTGACATGACCAAGGGCTTTGCGGTCATCCTCGACCACGGCCCGCTTCCGCCCCCCGGCGGGCCGGTGAAAACCCGGCTCGCCGTCCGGGCCTTGATCCGGCAGAACGGTTTGTTCCTCATGGTCCATTCGGACACCGTCGGCGATTGGAAGTTTCCCGGGGGCGGCATCGAACCCCGGGAGACCCCCGAAGAGGCCCTGGCCCGGGAGGTCCGGGAAGAAACCGGCTACGAAACCCGGGGTGCCTTCCGCTGGGCCGGCCGGACCGTCGAACGGGCCGAGGGCCGGGACGTTCCAGGTTCCCTTTTTGAAATGGAATCCCGGTACTATTGGGCCGCTGTGGAGGAAACGCCCGGGGCCCTGAACCTGGACCGGTACGAAAAGGTCCTCGGGTTCCGTCCCGGCTGGATTTCCGCCGCCGATGCCCTGGCGGCCAACCGAGCCCTGGCCGCCTCGGGCCGGCCCAACCTCCCCCCCTGGCTGGAGCGCGAGACCCGGGTGCTGGAGTGGCTTTCGGAATACACTTCAGGCTGAAAGAACCACAGAGACTCCAAGGTGCACGGAGATGCACGAAGATGAATGGGGGTGGCGGGCTTAGGGTTCGAGGCGGTCTTCGAATCCGAAGCCGGCCCACCCTTTTCCTTCCTCAGTGAACCTCGTCCTCCCTTCGCGCCTTTGCGGTTCCTTCAACCGATAATAGGAACTGAGGTGCCCCATGTCCTGGAACCCGCCCGATCCGAACCTGACCCTGGAAAATGAACACGTCCTGGTCCGCCCCCTCGATCCAGCTCGAGACGCGGCGGCTCTATGGGCCGCGGCCTCGCCGGAAAACAACGGCGTCGACCTGTTCCAATACAGCCTGGCCACCGGGCCCTTTGAAACCGAAGCCGGTTTCCAAGCCTATTTGACCGGCAAAGTGGCCCATAACCTCGACCTTACCCTGGCCGTCTTCAGCAAACGGTTGAACCACTGTGTGGGTTGCGTGAGCCTCTTGAACATCAGGGCGCCCCACGGAAGCCTCGAAGTCGGCTCGATCTGGTACTCGAAAGCCGCCCAGCGGTCCGAAGTCAACACCAACGTGATGTTCCTCCTCTTTCAGCACGTCTTCGAAGACCTGGGGTACCGACGCCTCGAGTGGAAGTGCCACAACGAAAACGAAGCCAGCAAACGGGCGGCCGGGCGGCTCGGGTTCACCTACGAAGGCCTGTTCCGCAACCACTTCTGGGACAAGGGCCGAAACCGGGACACCGCCTGGTACTCCATCACCGACAGCGACTGGCCCGGGGTGAAAAGCCAGTTCACGATGTTGCTTCGGAAAACTTCAGGCTGAAAGAACCACAGAGACTCCAAGGTGCACGAAGAAGAATGGGGGTGGCGGGCTTCGGGTTCGAGGCAGGCTTCGAATCCGAAGCCGACCCACCCTACTCTTCTCTTCGTGAACCTTGTCTTTCCTCAGTGCCTTTGCGGTTCCCTCAGCCGAACGAGAACGAGAAGCCTTAACGCGACACGAGGATGTCCACCGACGGTCCGATGGAGACCAGCAGGCCGTTTTCGGGACCGTAGACCCGGCCGGCGGCGTCCGTGACCCGCAGGACCCGGGCGTCGTCGGCGGCAAGTTGGTACCGTTCTCCGGGAACCCTGTCGTCCACCAGGCCCTCATCCGTTTTGCGGAACACCAAGATCCGGGCCGGAGGAAGGGAAGCCGAGTAGGCTTCGATCTCAGAAAGCCAGCGCAGACCCCGTTGCCGGAACAGGGTGAACGGGGGATCGCCGTCGGTGACATGGTACTGGCACCGGTCACCGAACAGGTGGTCGCAGGCCTTCAGGAGTCCGAGGCTGCGGGTGGTGAAGATCCCCAGGGACCGGCCCCGGCGGCGGGCGTCTTCGTAAAAATACGTCAGAATCAGCTTGCCCAACCCCCGGTGGAGGACGGGATACGAGTCTCCCTTCGGCACGCCCCGCCAAGTCCGACCGTCGAGGTAGAGTTCCCGGATCCACAAGGTGTCCGGGGCCGAAGCGACGGTGAGGTAGCCGCAGCTGCGTCCCTTCACTTCGACCACGAACAGCACCTGGTCCTCGCCGGCGCCCCGGACCCAGCCCTCGTTCACGAGCACCGCTTCGGACACCGGAACGCGGTCGGGATAATCGGTCAGGTTAGCCATGAGGGGTTCATTATACACCCACTTTGAGGAGCAGGGCCTCGTGGGGCTGGACCCGGTAGGAACGCTCCCACGCCAGGTCGGGAAGAGGTTCGCTCAACCACAGATCGTTCACCGGCTTGGGGTGGTCCAGGAGTCCCAGGTCACCGGCCTTCACGGGGATGTCCATTCCCGAGTGACCCCGGTTGACGACCATGACCGCAACACCCCCATCCGAAAGCGGTTTCCTCCAGACCTCCCCTCCCCCGGCCGACTTGACCCTCCGGGCCGGGATGCCGAGGGAGTCTTGGTTCACGGCCAACACGTCCCGGTTGGTCAGGAGCGCCGTTGTCTCGGCGTCCATGGACGTCACGTCGCACCCGATCATCAGGGGGGAACAGGCCATGGCCCAGAGGCTCATGTGGGCCCGGTACTCCAGGGAAGAAAGGCCTCCGCCGTGGATGGCTCCCTTGCCTTTCAGGCCCACGATGAGCATGTCGAGGTCGTTCCAGGCCCCGGGGCCGCCCCAGTCGGCCAGAGAGGCGGCGATTTCGAAACTATGGTCGATGCCGATGCCGTAGTACCCCCGGCCGTTGTTGGGCACCCATACGTCGACCCAACTGTCGAAGACGTCGCCTGAGACCCGCCACATCTTGCCGCCGGCCCGGGTACCCCAGAGCCAGGGGCTCCGCCCTCCCCATTCACAGAGAGAAAAGAGAAATTCCCGGCCGGACTCCGCCAAAGCCTGGCCCATCCGGGAGTAACGTTCGATGGCGATGTCCTGTTCGTTGGGCGCGTTGCAGTAGTCATACTTGAGAAAATCGAAGCCCTGGGAGGCCCAAAAGGCGGCGTCTTGCTTTTCGAAGCCGTAGCTGCCCGGATGGCCGCCGCAGGTGCACTCCGCGGCATCGCTGTAAATTCCTACCTTCAAGCCCTTCTCATGGGCGTAGTCGACCACGGGTTTCAGACCCTGGGGAAACTTTTCAGGATCGGGAACCAAGTCGCCGTGGGCGTCCCGGGTGGTTTTCTTCGACCAGCAATCATCGATGACGAGGTACTCGTACCCGAGGTCCCTCAACCCTGAGGAGACCAGGGCATCGGCGGTTTTCAACACCTTCTCTTCGGTGATGCGCCAACCGAACATGTTCCAGCTGTTCCACCCCATCGGGGGAGTGGCGGCCAGGGAGGGGGAGGAAGGGGGCATGGGAAACTCCTTTGGAAATCGGTTTCCAAAAGAATAACTAGGACGAAGTCTCCTGTCCAGTTCCCGGGGCCGCCGATGCCGGCAGTCGCACCCGGAACAGGGTCCGGCCGGGACGGCTCTCGAATTCGAGGCGGCCGTGGTGGGCTTCGACGATGCGGCGGCAGATGTCGAGGCCCAGGCCCAGGCCGCCGGTGGGTTTCTTGGTGGAAAAGAAGGGCTGGAGGATCTGGTCCTGGTGCTCCACCGGAATCCCCGGCCCGGTGTCGCCCACTTCAATGAGCACTTCGGTGTCCTGCCGCCGGGCGCCGAGGGTCAGTACACCCTTGGTCTCCATGGCCTGGACGGCGTTCTGTACCAGGTTGGTCCACACCTGCCCGAGGGCATGCCGGTTTCCCTTGAGCAAAAAGCCGGGCTCCAGGGCCCACTCCACGGTGAGGCCGCGCCAACGGGAGACGCCCATGACGGCCAAGAGGGCCTGGAACTCTTCGGCAAGGGAAAAGACCGTGTCGGGCTCTTCGGGGGTGCCCTGGAGGGAACCCCGGAGCGACGCCACCACGGCGCCGGCCCGGTCCGCGGCTTCTTCGATGACCCTCGACAGCCGGTGGCCCTGGGCCAAGGGGACCAGGCGTTCGAGGACGGTGGAAATCCGGGGGTCCAGACCGAGCCGGTCCGACAGGTCGCGTTCTCCTCCGAGTCCGACCTCGTACCAGAGTTCGGCTTGGGCTTCTGCATTTTCCACCCCCCGGTTTTCCAGGGACTGCCGGAGGGCCCGGCGTTCCGCCCGGCCGGGGGAGGCCAGGACAGCCTGCTGTCCGACCAGCCGGGTCTCGAGGATGCGGAACAGTTCGCGTTCCCTGTCGGTCCAGGACTGGGCTTCCTGCCAGAGGTAGGCCAGGGACCCGGTCAAGAGACCCTGGATGGTCCGGGAGGCCGAGAGGATGGCGCCTAGGGGGGTATTGAGTTCGTGGGCCAACCCGGCCGAAAGGTTGCCCAGGACGGCCAGGTTCTCCGTCTGCACCAGGCGCTCCTGGGTGTCACGGAGCACCTCGAGGGCCCGGGCCAGGTGGCTGCCCCGCTCTTCCAGGTCGAGGGCCTTGCGTTGGCTGAGGAGCAGTACCGAAAGGTGGTCGGCGGCCAGGGCGAGGACCCGGGTGTCGTTGGGGCCGAAGATGGGCTCGGGATGGGAGTCGATGCACACCAACCGGGCCTGGACGGCCCCGGAGTGGACCAGAGGGAAGACTTCCACCAAGGGCAGCCCCGGGGAATGGCCGCCTGCAAGATCTTCACCGGCCCGGCGGGCGGATTCGGGGTCTGACCCCGGCGCCAGGGCCATCACGAGGGGCCGGACGCCGTCAAAAACAACCACCGTATCGACGGGAAAGTGGGTGCGCACCAACACCACGGCCCGCTGGAACAGCTCGGTTTCCCCCATCCCGGGCAGGAGCTCCTGGTGCCAGCGCTGGAGAAAGCCGTAGTCCTGGACGGTGCGCCGCAGGGCCCGGAGCGCCGACTCCTGCCGGGTGAACCGGATCAGAAGGGGGCTGTCCCACGACACCGGGCCCAACCGGGGGACCCGGCCCCGGCCGCCGGAACGCAGCTGTTGGAGGTGAGCCCGCTCGTCCCGGCTCAAGGGGGGAGGGTTCAGCCATGACTCCGATTGGTTCCAGGCTTGACGGGCGCCTTCCGGGTCACCGGCGGCATCCCGCCACCGGCCCCTCTCCATCAAGATCCAGGCCAGCAGGTGACGGAGGTCCTTGCTCCGGGGAACCAGAAGAAACAGGATTTCGTCCAGCAGCTGGTCGGCCCTGTCCACGTCACCCTCGTCTTCGGCAAGCAGCAGCTCAAGGCAGGCCCGGTGCTCGTTGGGCCGTCCTGTCAGGGTCTCTTCGGCCTGCAGCTTCTTCAGGAACTCCCGGGCCCTCTCCTTCTGCCCGGTCTTCAAACAGCACAGGGCCACGAGGGCCGAGGTGTTGGACCGGGGATGAAACGGAAGGTCGGACAGGCCAAGACCATCCATCACCCGGACGGCGGTGGTGAGCAGGGGGAGGCCCCTTTCGGGCTGGTTGTTGAACAGGTACAAACGGCCCAGGTTCACCAGGGTGCCGATGTATTCCTGGTGGTCCCGGGTTTCGGGGAGGAGACCGAGGGCTAGGGAATGGTGGGTCCAGGCCCGATGGTAGTCACCCGAGCTGAAAAACAGGTAGCCCAGCCCGTTCTCCACTTTGGCCGTGTGGAGAGGCGATGAGTGGAGACGGGCCAAAAGCACAGCTCGACGGGTCGAAGCCAGGGCCGCCGGAAGGTTTCCGCCGACGGCCTGGAGCGACCCCAGGGTCTGGAGGGTCACCGACAGACGGCGGTGGTTGCCAAGGCGGCGGACCAGGGAGTTGCCCTGGGTCCACACAGCCCAGGCAACGTCCCAGCCCCGGGTCCTTCCCAGGGTCTGGACCCAGACATTCTTGGTCAGGACGTAGACCAGGTGGTTTTGCCACCCCAGGGCCTCCAGCGATTCGGTCAGCCTTTCCTCAAGACCCAGGTAGACATCTTCGATGACCAGGGTCCGGTAGGAGGTCTCGAAGAGGAGAAAGTCGAACAGGGCAAGGCTGGTCCTGTCCCCGGCGTCCCGGGCCTGCTTCCAGCCGAGGCTCAAACACCGGGCGGCCGAGGCGGGATCGCCAGCCTGGCGGTACAGCCGGGCCAGGCAGGCCCAGAGACGGCCAAGGACCGACGGCGGGCTGCCGGCGGCCAGCCTTCTGACCAGGGCTTCCCCCAAGTCGATGCCGACCTCAAAACCCCCGAGGGCCGCCAGGGCTTCCAGCCGGTCCAGGGCCCCGGCTTCGCCTTCGACGCCGGCAAGGGTTTCAAAACACAGCCACCGCAGCAGTTGGCTCCGCTGGGCTGCCGTCGGTTCGCCGGCGGTGAAACCCGGGTCGAGGACCGGTGCCAGGGTCAAGGGAGGCGGCCCCACCCAGGTGATGTATCCGAGGGTATCGAGCCGGTCGAAGGTCCCCCGCCGGACGGGGAGGCCCTCGAAACACAGATGGAGGGACCAGGAAGTCCTGGGGTTCTCGCGGTGGCGTTCGGCCAGGTACAGCGCTTCGACGGGGAGGTGTTCGGCGTGACGGATGAAGAGCACCTGGGGCTGTCCAGGGGGGCCGGAAACCCTGTCGATCAGGCTGTCGGCCAGCCGGCCCTGCTCGTAGGCGAGTTCTTCGTCCACCAAGGGCTCGGGGGCTTCGCCGCCGGGGCCCCGGAACAAAGGCCGGTGGCGGAAATACACCGGCCTGCCGCCGGCGGAAGCCAGGGCCAGGTCGGCGAAGGGAGCCCAGGGCCCCCAGGTTCCGGGTTCTAGGGTGACGGTTTGGAACCCGGCGGAACCGGAGGCGGCCCGCACTTCCTCGAGGGTCTTTTCGGCCAGGCGGGGGTCGAAGGCCGCCCAATAGCGTACCCCGCCCCGGTCCCCGGCAAACGAGTCTTGTGGAACCACCAGGGCCTCCTGGTTACAGGATAAGCCCTGGAGACCCTTTATGCCAGCGAGGCCCTTTCCCGGGGATCGGCACCCGGGGTCGGCAGCCCGGCCGTCGAGGCCCCGGCGATGCCGAACACCAGACGCAGGACGTCGGAGACCTGGTCTACCAGGGTGATTTCCAGGTCGGTCCTCACTTCGGCCGGCAGTTCCTTCAAATCCTTTTCATTCAGCCGGGGCAACAGGATCTTGCGGATGCCCGCCCGGTGGGCGGCGATCAGCTTCTCCTTGATGCCGCCGACGGGCATCACCGCACCGCGGAGGGTCACCTCGCCGGTCATGGCGAGCTTCGGGTCCACCTTGCGGCCCAGGACCAGGCTGGCCAGGGTGGTGAACATGGCCGTCCCGGCGCTGGGGCCGTCTTTGGGGATGGACCCCGAGGGCACATGGACATGGAGGTCGGTGGTCTTGAAGTCAAATCCGGACGACAGGATACCCAGTTGCCCCCGGACCAGGGAGAGGGCGATCCGGGCGCTCTCTTTCATGACGTCGCCCAACTGGCCGGTGAGGATCAGCTGGCCCGAACCGGGCATGGACGCCGCTTCGAGGAAGAGGATGTCGCCGCCGACCGGGGTCCAGGCCAGGCCGGTGACCACCCCCGGAGGCAGGTCGACCAGGGCCGCCTCGTGGCGGTAGGGCTTGGCGCCGATCTGGTCTTCCAGGGTGGCGGCGTCGACCTTCAAGGGCAGGGACGCCGGGTCGGCCTTCAGCACGGCCTCGCTGGACACCCGGCAAAGGGTCTGGATCTTACGCTGGAGGTCCCGGACCCCGGCTTCCCGGGTGAAATCCCCGGCGATCTGGTGCAAAACGTCGCTCCCGATCTCCAGCTTGCCGGTGAGGCCGTGGAGTTCCAGCTGTTTGGGCACCAGATAGTCCTGGGCGATGTGGAATTTCTCGCTCTCGGTGTACCCCGACAGGTTGATCACCTCCATCCGGTCCAACAGAGGTCCAGGGATGGACTCGGTGGAGTTGGCCGTGGCGATGAAGAACACCTGGCTGAGGTCGTAGGGCAGGTCGAGGTAGTGGTCCTGGAAGGTGTGGTTCTGTTCGGGGTCGAGGACTTCGAGGAGGGCCGATGCGGGGTCCCCGCTCCAGCCTTTGACCATCTTGTCCACCTCGTCGAGGAGAAACACGGGATTCTTGGCTCCCGCCCGCTTCATGGACTGAAGGATCCGGCCTGGGAGGGCTCCCAGGTAGGTCCGCCGGTGGCCCCGGATCTCGGCGTCGTCCCGGACCCCGCCCAGGCTGGCCCGGATGAATTCCCGGCCCATGGCCTTGGCGATGCTCTGCCCCAGGGAGGTTTTTCCCACGCCGGGGGGACCGACGAGGAGGATGACGGTGCCCTTTTTGTCCTTCTTGAGCTGGAGGACGGCCAGGTGCTGGACGATGAGGTCCTTCACCTTCTCGAGGCCATAGTGGTCCTTGTCGAGGATTCGACGGGCTTCGGTCAGGTCCAGGGACGAGGGGGCGGGTTCGACCCACGGCAGGGCCAGGAGCAGGTCGAGGTAGTTGCGCAGCACGTTGGCTTCGGGGTTTGACCCGCCCATCTGTTCAAGCTTGTCCACCTCTTCCAGGGCGGCGGCCTTCACGGCCTCGGGGAGGCCGGCCTTTTCCACCTTGTCGCGGTAGTCGGTGCCGCCCTTGGCCTTGGTTTCGCCCAGCTCCTCTTTGATGTTGCGGAGTTGTTCCCGCAAAATGTTTTCCCGGTGGGACTTGCTGGCCTGTTCGCCGATCTTGGTGTTCATTTCCACCTGGACCTTCAGGGCCTCTTTCTGCTTGGAGAGGTGCTCCAGGACCTTCAATCCCCGGGATTTCAGGCTGGCCACGGTCAAAAAGCCGTACTTGTCCTGGGCCGGAATGGGTGAGTTCTGGATGACGAAGGCCATGAGCTTGACCACGTCGTCGAAGCCCTCGATGAGCTTGAGGATGTTCTCTCCACCCTCGATCATGCCCAAAATGTCCCGGCTGACCGCCTTGATGTTGGCCAAGAGGACCTGGGTGGTCCCGGCGTCGAGGTCATTGACGTCGTCGTCGAATTCGTACAAGGCCACCGGGGCCCCGGCTTCGTCGGTCATCCGCTCCACCCGCACCCGGGTGAGGCCCTTGAGGGTCACGTCGAGACCGAGGGTGCCGGTCCGGCTGGCCTCTACTTCGGCCAGGGTTCCAATGCTTTGGGGCTGTCCGTCTTCACCGGCCAGCAGGACCACGACCCGGTCGCCCCGGGTGGAAGCCACCCCGAGGACGGGGTCGCCGACTTCCCGGCGGACCCGGACCATGGCGGTGGTTTCAGGGATCAGGATCTGTCCGGCCAGGGCCAGGACGGGGGCACGGCGCTCGGCGCTTCGGTAGTCTTTCATAGGGCTGAAGGTAAAAACGTTCTGTTGAAAAGTCAAAGATCCTTTAGTGGCCGAACCGCCAGGGGAACCGGAGGCGGAAGAGAAAACCCGTTTAAATGAACCAAATATGACTATGAAGACTTGAAGGATCTCCTCATGGTGATATAATACGCATTACCTTCCGTCAGGAGTTCTCGATGAATCCTTCTCCTTTCCGTCCACTTGCCGCCTTGGCCGCCGTCATGATGCTGGCGGTTTCCTGTATGAACCCCGAAACGGGGTCCGTACCATCCTTGACCCCAGGATTTGTGGGTTCGGGGGACGCCAGGCTGGTGTTCTCCTTTCCCTCGCCCCGGGCCGACCTGGCCTCCGCCACCCTCGCGGACGTGGGATTTCTGACCGTCAGAGTCACTTCTCAGGACGACGGGACGGTGCGGTACGGGCAGGCATCGAAGGCCGCCGACGGAACCTTCGCCATCGACTTCAAAGGCATGGTTGCCGGTGATTGGGACATGCGGGTGTTGTTGTACGACAGTGCGGTCAGCGCCCAACTCTTGTTTTTCACCAGCCAGACCATTTATATCGCGGTCGGCAAGACCACGGCTCCGGCCCTGGAGGTCTACAAAGCCGGCGCCGTCGGTCCGATCACGATCACGGTCAACAACCCGGTCTCCGTCGCGGTGGGCGACGCCCAAGGAACGGCAGCAACCCCGGCCCTGGAACGGACGGTCCGGTTGGGAACCGAACTCTCCCTCGGCGCCGTCGTCTGGGGAGACGCCGGCACGGCCCTGGTGAACCAGGGAGTCACTTGGGAGTCCGACTCATCGGTGGCCGAGGTGAAGGACGGCCGCGTGAAGACCCTGGGCATGGGGAAGGCGGTCATCACAGCACGGTCCGTCTTGGGTTCCACGATTGTGGGCCAGTTCTGCCTGAACGTGATCTCGCCGGTCACGGGCTACTGGAAAAGCGTCTCGATCTCCGATCCCTACGGTGGGGGAACCTCCCCGGCGCCTGGCCTCTTTTTCCGGTTCCTCGAAAACGGGACCGTGGAGGAGTACCTGGCCATGAGTGGGGCGGCAAGGTCTACCGGCACGTGGTCCCTTTACCAAGGCGCCGTTGAAATCACCCTCACCCAAACCCTCGACCCGGTGACGGGAACGATGGTTGCGTCGGTCGGCGGACCCGAGATTGGGTTCCAAGGTATCATCAACTACAAGAGTGTTGCGGGTGGTCTCGCCTTCACCGTTGACAGCGGAGACGGGATGATGGTCCTCAACCTTGAACCGGCCGTCGACAAAGCCCTGACCGGAGTCACCTTCCTCCCCGATTTCTCCGCAACGTTGACGGCGCCGGAGACGGTGACCCTCGGGACCCTGACCCCAGCCGACGCCACGGTGCCCGCCATTGTGGTCGTGTCCTCCCATCCGGCGGTGCTGGCGGTGACCGAGACCTCGCCGGGCTCCTGGACGCTGACCCCGACGGCCGGCCCCCTGGATTTCACGGTCACGGTCAAAGTCCTCTCTCTGACAGACCTTTCGGTGTTGAAGACGGTCACGGTGCTTGTGCCTGGGTCAGGGATCTGAGCCGCGGGAGCCAGGGAAGATGATGAAAGCCGTGAAGTCTGTTTTGCTCCTGGGAGCGGCTGTAGCCCTCCTGGGATGCTCGGGTCCTTGGGCCTCGTTGTCCGTCCAGTCTGCGGGCACGGCGGTTCCGCCCACCCCGGTGGCGCCCTCAGACGCCCGCCTCGTGTTCCAGCTCAGCGGCCTCCGGGCCCTGGACTACGGCTACACCGTCTCGTCGGTGGCTCTGCTCACCGTTCAACTGAAATCCGAATCGGGGCTGCTCCGGTTCGGACAGGCCTCCTCGTCGGGGACCGGGACGTTTCAGGTCGACATCAAGGCACTCCCTGCCGGGGACTGGGGAATGCGGGTCCAGCTGTTCGACACCCAGTCGACCCTGCTGTACTACGGAACCAAGGTCCAGCGGATTGAACCGGGCACCACGACGAACCCGGCCGTCGAACTCTACAAGCCCGGAGACCTCGGGTCCCTCACCCTCCAGGTCAACAACCCCACCGAAATGGCCATCGTCGGTCCCGACGGGAAAGACGCCCCGGATTCGGCCCCGTCCGTCCTCCGGACCGGCGCCTCGGTTGTCCTAACTCCCCGAACCCTGGGGTCGGCGGGCCTTCTCTTGAAGGACCAGTCGGTGACGTGGACCTCTTCGGCGCCCGAGGTGGCCGCGGTGGCTGCCGACGGAAGGCTGACCGCCGGAGCCCTGGGAACCGCCCTGATCACGGCCCGGTGTGCCGTCAGTCCCGACGTCACCGGAACCTATTCGGTCTCGGTGCTTTCTCCCCTGACCGGCCTCTGGGTGGTCAAGGCCACCCAAGACTACGACACCGTCACCGGTGCGACCAGCTACCAGGGCTACCGGTTCACGGACGCCGGACGGTTTGACACCTTCACCAGTTCGCCTAGCCAACTGCCGACCCAGGTCCAAGGCTCTGTTTCGATCCAGGGCAACCTGGTCACTTTGACCCCGGACCAGAAGTTCGACTGGAACCTCGGTACCCTCGTTCCTGGACCGGACCGGTCCACGACCCTGCAATATGGACTGGGAACGGGAACTCTGTTGTTTTCAACCCCAGGGATGGGCCGGGTCATGGTCGGCTCCTCCGCCACGAGCATCCTCGTCCCCGACCAGCGGCCCCCGGTGACCGGCGTCAGTTGGACGGCCGGTGCCGGGCCCCCGGCCAACCTGGTGACCCAGGGTCCCCAGGCCGTGGTCCGGATGTCGGGCACGGTTCCGGCAACAGCCCGGCTGCCCCTGTGCGCCCTGACCAGCAGCGACCGTTCCGTACTGACCGTCGGCCCCCTGTTGGAACAATACGGCAGTTTCTTGGGGGGCTGGTCCCTGGTTCCCCTCGCCGAAGGCACCGCCAACTTGGAAGTGAGGCGGCTGGAGGACATGATGCTGGTGGCCTCGTACACCGTGGTGGTCGGTCCCGACACCACGCCGCCGGTGCTGACCGTCAACTATCCTCCCATCCAGGGCGGTACCGGCACCGAGGCCGATCCCTACCTCACCTATCCGAACCAATTCGGCCTCACGGTTACCGATGATGTGGCCATCACGGCGGTGGAGTATTCCAACGATGGGGTGACCTGGATTCCGGTGACAAATTCGTACGATACGAGTTGGTACGTTGACATCTTGGAAAGCGGTTTGGGCTATCCCCTCGACAAACGGGTCCGGATCCGGGCGGTCAACGCCGCCGGGCTGACCACCCTCTACGACGTGTATTACAGGTTCAACTATTAATGAGCGGCCACGGAGCACCCCAGCGATGAAACACACACGGGCCCTGTGGGCCGTCCTCCTTCTTGCCACCTCCTGCACCGGTCCCCTGGCCTTCCTGGCCCCGACCGGGGCCCCTGCCGATTCTCCGGTGGCGGCGGGCGACGCCCGGCTTGTCCTCCATTTTTCGTCAGGAGCTTCCCGGGCGGCAACCCTGGGTCAAGCCGGCTACCTCACCTTGAAACTCACCCCCCAAGACGGCGGGGCCAGCCGGTTTGCCGCCGCGGCCAACGACGGCACGGGGACCTTCACCGTTCCCCTCCCCGGTTTAATCCCCGGCGTGTGGACCGCCGGGGTCCGGCTGTTCGACAGCCAAGCGGCCGGTACCCTGCTGTTCTACACCACCCAGTCGGTCCGGATCGACACGGGCCGGACCACAAACGGCGACTTTGATGTTTACGAGCCGGGTACCCTCAAGGGCATCACCTTGGTCAACAACGACCCGGTGTCCGTCGACGTGGAAGACGGGTCGGGTCCGGCGGCCGCCGGCTCGGCCCGGGCCGTCGTCCAGGGAAGCCGGCTCAACCTGACCGCCGTGGTCAACGGCAGCGCGGGAACACCGCTCAAAGATCAGGGGGTGGCCTGGTCCACCAGCGACCCTCAGGTGGTCTCGGTGGGTCCGACGGGCACCGTCGAGGCCCTCGGACCGGGAACAGCGGTCGTCTCGGGCGCGTCCCGGGTCAGCCGCGACATCGCCGGCACGTTCTCCGTCCGGGTGGACCCGGCGGTCTTCGGCTTCTGGCATCAGAACCGCTATGTCAACGGCCCCCCGGGTCAGAACATCAACACCTACCTCCAATTGACCCAAACGGGCACCGATACCTCGGGAACGTTCCAGTGGCTCGACAATTCTTCGACCAACGGCCAGGCTCCCTCCAACAACCTGGTCAAAGGCACGTTCACCTGGGACTCCCAGACCCTGTTCCTCCACCTCACCCATCAGCTGGACACGACCACGGCCCAATGGGCCGTGTTTGTTCCCGGCGTCACGCCTGCGGACTTCACTCTGAAATTCGTCACGGTCAACGGTACCCTGTCGCTGTCGTCTTCCGACGCCGGCCTCCCCGAATCCCTGTTCGGCACCTACGACCCCGAGCCTTTCTACGCCATGACGGGGGCGGATTTTTACCAAGCACCGTGGCTGCAAACCAACGGAACCGAGAATCGGTTCCTGACCTATGACAACTTCCGGTTTACCAGTCCGGCGCCGTCGGTTCCCGGCATCCTGCTGATCCCCCATGATCCTTCCAAACTGACGATCTCCCGAACCTGGTCCATGGGATCCAATTTCGTCATGGCCCACTGCTCCGAGCTGGGACCCCATCCCTTCGACCTCGTTGGACTCTGGGACCTGAAGGTGTACAAGACCTACACCGTGGTCTCGGGGGACTCGACCGCGCCCGAAGTGGTCTACACCTCGCCGATCCGAAACTACAACCCCGGCGACAATTCCAGCGTCATGTATGCCGGAGGCCCCCAGGTTGCGGGCTACGCCGAGGACCTCGAGTCGGGCGTCACCACGGTGGAATACTCCCTCGACGGCGGCGCCGCCTGGCTGCAGGACGCCACGGTGGTCGCCTCCACGCCCCAGAGGGTGCTGTGGACCCTTCCGGTCCTCAGCCAGACGGGGATCTCCCTCCGGGTCCGGGCCGTCAACGGAGCGGGAACGGTCTCGACCCTCGTGAACCGCATGTACAAAGACGCCCAGGGCACCATCCGGTATTTCTACAAGGACGTCAGCATCATCGACCTGATCCCCCCGACCATCGCCAGCATCACTCCGGCTCCGGGGTCCTCCATTGTTCTCGACCAGGTCACCGGCCAAGTCATCCTGACGTCTGATATGACTTTCGGGAATACCTCACCGAGGATCACCCTCCAAGCCCCCCCCCAGACCGACGTCGGATCGTGGTATGGAGGAAATCCTCCTTCGGCTGGCTTCGACGTCAGGAAAAGCGACGCGGTCAACGGAATCCTGACCTATAGCTACTCCATCGAAGACCGGGCGGGGAATCTGCTCACCGGTACGGTCACCTACAACGTCCCAGCCCTGGTCAGCCGCGAAAACTGGACGTTTGACGGACTGGCCACCGGTCCGCTGAATGGCCAGGACGGCTGGACCACCAGCGGAGCCGGGGCCAATAGCGTTCTTGTCAATTCCACGGGGTACAGCGGCAACGGTTTTGTATTCGACCAAATGGCTTCCATGGCCGTGGCAACGAAGCCGCTCGCCACGGCTGGTCTCAACTTCACCGATCCGAACAAGGTTTATTTCCTTTCCTTCGACACCAAGACGACCACCGGCACCATGTCGGTTGGCTTCAGCAACGGGGGACCGACCGGATTGAGGTGGGAACTGGACGGCAGCAATATCTATTTGTGGAGCGGCTATGGGGGTACGGGCAGGGGCTTCGCTGCCTCGCCCTACGACCAGGCCGGCTGGACCAGGACGCAGATCATCTTCCAGAACAACGGCTCGGGGGACGTCAAGGCGACGGTCATGGCAAGAACCCTCCCCGACGGCGACTGGCAAGAGATCACCGGGACGAACTCCTTGAGCATCAGCCCAGCCACCGAGACCGATCCCTCCACGTGGAATACCCTGGTCATCGGGGTCTCCGAGAACAACAACGGCATCGACAACATCACGCTGGAGGAATCTCCGTGACCGCTCCCTACCCAACGATGCTCCGCATCGTCCTCCTCGCCGCCGTGGTGGCGCTGTTCGGCTGCCAGTTTCCCCTGACCCGGACCCCAGGCGCCAGCCGGGTGGTCTTGAACCTGTCGTACACCCAGCCTTCCGAAAGCCGCAACGCGTCCAGGCTGCTGCTGCCGACGGCAAAGACGATTACCCTGCTGGTCACCTTGGGGACCACGGAAATCTCCAAGGCCGACTACCCGATCGTTGGCAACACGGCTACGGCGGTCCTTTCTCTCGAACCCCTCAAGGTGTATACCCTCGAGGCCTGGGCCTACGACGCAGCAACGCCGCCGGTGCTCCGGTTCCACGGCACGGGGTCGGTGGAACTGAGAACGCTGGCCGAATCCGCCCAACTCCTCCTGTTCCCCGTGGCAGAGGGCGTGCTGTCCACGCCATGGACCGTGGTATCGGCCGTGGGCCAACCTTTGGGGAGCCCGGGGATGGGAAGCTTCAGCGGCCTGGCCCCCCAGGCCAGCACCACCCAGATCTTTGACTTTGGGACCACGGGGACTGCGTTCACCCTGGCCCCCGACAACACCGGGGCCGAACTCTATCTCCAAAACGATTCCGGCATCCGATTTACCCCCCAGACCCCCGGAACCATCGTGCCTGCCGACCTCGGTACGGGCACCCGGTTCTGGGCCACCTGGTACCTCCCGGAAAACGCCGCCGGTCCGGTGGGGCTCTCCCCCGTCGGGACGTTCACCATTCCCGTCAGTTCGCTGACCCTTTCGGGTCCGACCACGCTCCTTCAGCGGGCCTCGGTCCCGGCCGTCCTGAGCCTGGCGCCGCTGAACGCCACCAACCAGGCTCCCGCCGATTTGGAGTGGGCCTCGGATGCCCCGTCCGTGGTGGCCGTGGATGCCTCGGGCCAGCTGACGGCCCTCGGCAAAGGAACGGCCAAGGTCACCGTAAAGTCCAAAGCCAACTCCTTGGTCACCGCGGGGCTGACCATCACCGTCACGGGGGGAACGAAACCCGGACTGAAGCTCTGGAACAGTGGCCCCTGGGTCTACGGCCCGCCCGCCTTGCCGGCAACGGTGGCGTTGTCAGGGACTTCCACGGGCCTGGCGGCCTTGACCGGTACCGGCGAAGTTTGGCTCACGGCGGCCAACGGGGCCGAATGGTCCCTATGGAGTCCGGATGCGCCCCCAGGGGCCCGGTGGATCGCCGAACAGAACGGAGTCCTGACCGCTGCGACCACCTCCGCGGTGTACCAGCGGAACGTCTCGGGCCAGTGGACCGTGCTGATGCCCGGACCCGCCGGCGGAATCCTAGGGCTCTGCGCCTCGGGCGGAAGCTGGATGACGGCCGGGGCCGACGGGTTCCTTCACACCTGGGTCAACGACACCTGGGAAAAAGGTCCAGGGTTGCCCCCGAACTTCCAGTTCCTCGCCGGCAACGCCACCGATGTGATCGTCGGCGACCGGACCTCGTTCTTTGTCCTGGAAAACACCCTCTGGACCGCCGGCGGGAGCCTGCCCCTCGATACCGAGGCCCTGGCTTTCGCCTGGGACACCCTGGTCACCTTCGTCATGGAACAATAGCAGGCCGCGGGTGTCCAGGGCTCCCTGGACACCTGCCGCTTCGGCCGGTATCCTGTGGCCATGGGTCGTCGCAAATCTGGTCTGGAACGCATCATCGGAGGCCTCACCACCGGGGCCGCCCTCTATGGGCTGTGGGTTTTCCACATTCTCCCCATCCCCCTTGGTTGGTTTATTTTCCTCGGAGTGGTGTTCGGAGCCCTCCCCGTTCTGACGGGGCTGCGACGCGTGGCACGGGAAATCTCCGACCGCAGTCATTCCCGCCGAGAATCCATTGAAGACCAGAAGAACCAAGCGGTGGAACGCCGGGATTCCCTCGAGAAGACCGTCCTTCAGATCGCCAAGGACCGGCAGGGCATCGTGACCCCGGCCCTGGTGGTCCTCCATTCAGACCTCCAGCTGGCCGAGGCCGAAAAGGTCTTAGGAGACCTTTCCGCCCGGGGCTATGCCGAGATGCGCATCAAAGAGAACGGCACCATAGACTACGTGTTCCACGACCTCACGTAAGTTCCGCCGGGGCTGATCCGCCGGCCGGCCGTTCGGCGGCGCGCATGCCTTCGTAGACCAGGGCCCAGGTGGTCTGGACGTAGGGGACGACGTACAGGAAGCCGATGCCCAGGGTGACGATACCGAACATCGCCCACCAGAAGAAACTGACGGCGAGGACAAAGAGGTCCTTCAGCCGGCCTTTGGTCAGGGCCTTGGACCGGTTCAGGGCCTCCCGGGCGGTCAATTCGGGCTCGTCGGCCAGGATGTACCAGGCCATGGAATACCGCAGTCCCGCCACGACGCCGGGAACGACCAGCAACAGGGCCCAGAGCAGAACAAAGACCACCTGCAGCAGCCAGACCCGGATGTTGCGCAGGAACTTGGAAAACCCCAGGAACATGGTCCCGATGCCGGGAGCCTCGCCCCGGACCAACCGGAGGAAGTACTGGGCCATGCCGGCACCGAACGGACCGTCGAAGATCAGAGGAGCAATGCCCGTGGGGCCGGCGATGGTCGGCAGCAGCCAGGAGACAAAGGTGACGATGGCCGACGGTTTGGTCTGGCCGGAAAGCCGGCGCTTCGCCTCGCCCTTGAGGGTGGTTCGGGTAATGTGCATGCAGTTCCTCCTGACATGAGGATCGGGAATTCGCCGGGCAGGGTCAAGGTCCGGGGCAAAGCTCCTCCCCAAGCCTTGATCTCGGCGGTCCCCGGTGGTACCCTCGGGCCATGCCCTACGTCCCCCTCCATTGCCATACCGATTTCAGCCTCCTCGACGGCGCCGCCTCGGTCGAGCGCTTCGTCGCCAAGGCAAAAGAACTCGAGCTTCCCGCCCTGGCCATCACCGACCACGGCAACCTCTTCGGCGCCCTGAAGTTCTGGAAGGAGTGCAAGAAAAAGGGGATCAAGCCCATCATCGGGTGCGAGCTCTACGTGGCCCCCGGCAGCCGGTTCGACAAGACCCGGAACGAAGAGGACAACCGCTACTACCACCTGGTCCTGTTGGCCCGGACCGACGCGGGGTACGCCAATCTGCGGGTGCTCTCGAGCCTGGGGTACACCGAAGGGTTCTATTACAAACCCCGGGTCGACTGGGAGCTGATCCAGAAGTACCACGAAGGGCTCATCTGCCTGTCGGCCTGCCTGGGCGGCGAGATCCCCCAGCTCATCCTCGGGGGCAAGACCGACCTGGCCCGCCAGCGCATCCTCGAATACAAAGAACTCTTCGGCCCCGACAACTACTACCTCGAACTGCAGAACCACGGCATCGAGGAACAGGCCACCGTCAACCCCATCATCATCCAACTCTCGAAGGAGACAGGAGTTCCTTTGGTCGTCACCAACGACAGCCACTATGTGGAGCGGGGCGACGCCAACGCCCAGGACACCCTGATCTGCATCGGCACCGGCAAGAAGAAGAACGACATGAAGCGCATGACCTTCGGCGGCGACGAGTTCTACGTCAAGAGCACCGAAGAGATGGCCGCCCTGTTCCCCGAGGCCCCCGAAGCCCTGGAAAACACCCTGAAGATCGCCGACCTGTGCACCATGGAGATGAAACTGCCCGGTCCCCTCCTCCCCGAATTCGAGGTTCCGGAAGACTTTATGTCGAAGAGCGAGGCCCTGGTCGGCGCCGATCTAAGGCGTCTGGAGTCCCGGTTCCCCAACCCCGGCCCCGAGGTGGAGGGCAAGGACGCCGACAAGCAGCGTGCCGCCTGGAACCGTCTCCACGAACCGGTGTCGATGTACTTCGTCTGGCTGGCCAACGACGGCCTGCGCAAGCGGTATCCGAAGATGACCGCCGACATCCTGGCCCGGGTCGACTACGAGCTGCAGATCATCATCACCATGGACTTCGTGGGGTACTTCCTCATCGTCGGCGACTTCATCAACTGGGCCAAGGACCACGACATCCCCGTGGGGCCGGGCCGCGGTTCGGGCGCCGGTTCCATCGTGGCCTACGCCCAGCGGATCACCGACATCGACCCCCTGAAGTACAAGCTCCTGTTCGAACGGTTCCTCAACCCCGAACGGGTGTCCATGCCTGACTTCGACATCGACTTCTGCATGGACCGGCGCCTTGAGGTGGTCAACTACGTCACCGAGCGCTACGGCGAAGAAAAAGTCGGTCAGATCATCACCTTCGGGACCTTGAAACCCAAGGCCGTCCTCAAGGACGTGGCCCGGGTCCTCGACATCGGGTTCACCGAGTCGAACACCCTCACCTCCCTGATCCCCGACGACCTCAAACTCAGCCTGAAAAAGCTCCTCCAAGCCCCCCTGGACCCCGAGTACGTGGAAAAGGGCTGGCAGGAGAACCACGACAAGCTCATGGCCTACGCGGCCAACGGCCAGGTGTTCCAGGACCTCTTCGACACCGCCGTCCGCCTGGAGGGGCTGAGCCGCCACTCGTCCACCCACGCCGCCGGGGTGGTCATCGGCAAGACCAAGCTCACCGACTACGTCCCCCTCTACAAGGACCCCAAAACCGGCCAGATCACCACCCAATTCACCATGGACCAGCTGGAAGAGTGCGGCCTGGTCAAGATGGACTTCCTGGGTCTGGCCACCCTCACCCTGATCCGCAACACCCTGAAGCTCATCGCCAAGCGCGGCATCACCCTCAAGGAAGAGGACATCCCCGAGACCGACGAAAAGACCTTCAAGCTTTTGAGCGAGGGCAAGTCGGCGTCGGTGTTCCAGTTTGAATCGACAGGGATGCAGAAGATCCTCAAACAGGCCAAGCCCACGTGCATCGAAGACCTGATCGCCTTGAACGCCCTCTACCGCCCGGGTCCCATGGAAGAAATCCCCAACTTCATCAAGGGCAAGCAGAACCCCCGGAGCATCCAGTGGCTCCACGACAGCCTCAAGGACACCCTCAAGGAAACCTACGGGGTCATCGTGTACCAGGAACAGGTCATGGAAGTCGCCCAGATCGTGGGCGGTTACAGCCTGGGCGGCGCCGACATCCTGAGGCGCGTCATGGGCAAGAAGAAAAAGGAGGAGATGGACAAGCAGGAGACCCTGTTCCTCGAAGGCGCCCAGAAAAAGGGCTACTCCAAAGACGAGGCCAAGCGCATCTTCGACTACCTGGTCCCCTTCGCCGGCTACGGGTTCAACAAGAGCCACGCGGCGGCCTACTCGGTGCTGGCCTACCAGACCGCCTATCTGAAGGCCAACTACCCCGCCGAGTACATGGCCGCCAACCTGACCAACGAAATGGACAGCCAGGAGAAGATGGGCGAGTACATGGCCGAAGCCCGGTCCATGGGCTTGGCCATCCTCCCGCCCCACGTGAACACCAGCGAGCGGCTGTTCACCGTGGTCGGCGGCCAGATCGTCTATGGTCTGCAGGGCGTGAAAAACATCGGCGAAGGCGCGGTGGAAGAAATCCTCAGGGCCCGGAACGACGGCCCGTTCACCGACTTCGTCAACTTCCTCGAGCGGGTCGACCTGAAGACCGTGAACAAGCGGGTCTTCGAGACCGGCATCCAGGTCGGGGTCTTCGACGGCCTGGGCCACAACCGGGCCACCCTGTTCCACAACCTCGACGCCCTGATCGTGTGGGCCCAGAAACAAAAGGACGAAAAGGCCTCGGGCCAGGGCGGGCTCTTCGACGGCACCGACGATGCGGTAGTCCCCCTGGAAATCGTCCCCTTCGAAGAGTGGGACCAGAAGAAGCTCCTCGACGCCGAGAAGGTCAACCTGGGCACCTTCGTGTCGGGCCACCCCCTGGACCCCATCCGGGAACAGTGGAAGCAGACCGTTTCCGTGGACCTGTCGAAGCCGAAAAAGACCGAAGAGGAAAAAACCGACCAGATCATGGGCCTGGTCACCGGCATCAAGAACATCATCACCAAGAAGGGCGACAAGATGGCCTGGGCCACCCTCGAAGACTTCACGGGCACCATCGAGCTGGTGTTCTTCCCCCGGACCCTGAAGCAGGTGGAACTGGTCCTCGACGCCGAAGGCCAGCCCGTGCTGCGCGAAGAAGCCATCCTCGGGTTCAAGGGCAAGGTGGAGATCGGCGACGAAAAGGCCAAGTTCATCGTCAACGAAGTGGTCCAGCCCCAGGGCCTGGCCCAGGTGAGGGCCCTGACCGTCCACGTGAAGATGAAACCCAAGCCCTGGGCCGAGGCCGACGTGACCAAGGTGCTCCACTACTTCCTCGACCACCAGGGCGGTTCGCCCCTGGTCCTCCACCTCTCCGACGGCAAGCGAGAGGTCAAAGTGAGGGCCCCCAACGGCGTGAGGGTGGCCAGTTCCCAGGAAGTTCTTGAGAAATTCGAGGGTCAGCACTGGGCCGAAGCGGTGTGGCGGGAATAACGGTCCAAGAATTTCGCATTTTCTGACCGATCTACTCGTGATATATCCTGATAAGAATAGTAAACTAGTACCTCAGGGGCACCTTTGTGTCCGGAGGACTGGATTTGAGAGTGAAAACCATTCTGATGGGTGTTCTGCTGGGAGGGCTCCTCCTCGCCGGGTGCCAGTTGCCGCTGGCCCCCAAAAACCAAGGGTTCCAGCTGACACTGAACTTTTCGAACCCCAGCCTGAGGGGCGTCGAGGCCCCCTCCCGGGTGTTGCTGCCCACGGCCGCCAAGGTCACCCTGACCGTGGCTTCCGAAGGGAAAACCCTGGACACCCAAACGGTGTCGACCGCGGGTCAGTCCGGCGTGACCTTCCTCCTGAACCTGCCGCCCTTGGCGACCTATGACCTGAAGGCCGAAGCTCGGAATGCCGTTGGTACCCTGGTCTTTGCCGGTTCCACTTCGGTCAAGCTGCTGGGCAACCTGACGGGTACCCTCAACCTGTTTCCCGTGGACGCCGCCGGGTCCATGTCTGGCTGGGCGGCCGTCACTTCCACCCCGGCCAACCAGCCCGCCGGCGGCTCGGTGGCCCAAAGCCTGTCGCTGAACACCGGCGAAAGTCAGAGCTTCTTCCTCGACTGGGGCGCGGGCTCGGCCTTCACCTTCCAGACCGCGGCCGGCCTGCAGATCTACCTGCAGACCGCCACGGGCAGCCCGGTGACCATCCCCACCTCCGACCAGACCGTCCTGAAATCCAGCGCCCCGGGCAGCGCCTGGATCACCTATTACGCCCCGTCTGCCACGGTGACCCTGGCCACCCTGGGCCGGTTTGCGGTTCCCGCCCAATCGGTGACCACGGATGCCTCTGTCCTTCTCAACAAGGGCGACACGAAACAGCTCAGCTTCGCCGTGGCCCCCGTCAATGCCGATAACCAGAGCCTCAGCGATTTTACGTGGTCCTCTTCGGCCTCCCAATTCGTCAGTGTTGACGCCTCGGGCCTGGTCACCGCGGTGGACAATGGGGAGGCCACGATCACGGTCTCCTCGGACGTTGTTCCGGGGGTGACCGACTCGGTTCTCGTGACAGTATCCGTGGTGGCTGTCCCTGTGACCACGGTTTCCCTGGCGGCACCTCCAGGCCCCTTGAGGACCGGTGACACCGCCACCCTCACCGCCACGGTGCTGCCGGCCAACGCCACCGACAAGGCCCTGCTTTGGTCCTCGAGTTTGGCTGGGGTGGCTACAGTCGACCAGATCTCGGGCCTGATCACCGCCCTGACACCGGGCACTACGACCATCACGGCCACCAGCGCCGACGGGCCGGCGGGCTCCCAGACCATCGTTGTGGTGCCGGGAACCTTCGAACTCCATTCTCGGACCGTGTCGACTTGGGTCCAGGAGACCTCGGCTCCCCTGGGAACCACGGCCCTGGCCGGCAACAGCACCCTCCTGTATGCCCTGACCGATACTGGGAACCTGGTCCAGTACCTCACGGGAATCTGGAACCCGGTACTGCTGCTTCCTGCCGGCCTGGTTCACCTCGCCGTCGCCCCCGACGGGACCCTGTATGCCGCCGACGCCGACTCGGTCTACCAGTTCACCGGAACCTGGGAAAAGCTCCCCGGCTTGGTCCCCGGCCTTTCGGGCTTGGCGGTGGCCGGTGACGGTCAGGTTTATGTCTCCTCGGCCACCCAGCTCCTGGTCCGGTCCCAGGGACTCTGGTCAGCGGCGGGGAGCCTTCCCCCAGGGTTCCAGGCGTTGGGCGGCGGCGACGGGGTCTATGCCTCCACCGGAGTCACCTTCACAACCCCCGGGACTCTCCTGAGGTGGGACGTCACCCGCTGGGTCACCGACGGCACCCTGCCGGCCGGCACCCTCGCCTTTACGGCCTGGGGCGGCACGGTCAAAGCCTTGAAAGCGTACTAGGAGAATGAAGATGAAGCTTCTGTTTCGCCCCTTAGCCCTCCTCCTGGCTGCCGGTGTTCTGGGGAGTTGCATGGTGCCCATGCCTGACCAAGAGAATACCTCCCGGGCGGCTTCCAGCGCCGAAACCCGGCTGGTGTTCCATACGGCCCCGGGCAACCGGGCCTTTGCCGACCAACTGACCGCCTCGAACTACCTCACCCTCGAACTGCGCCTGCTCTCCGACGGGACTAGCCGGTCCTTCGCCAGCGCAACCAAGGACGGCAACGGGGACTTCGTGGTGAGCATTCCTGGCCTGGTGGCCGGAGACTGGCGGCTGCGGGCCTTTTTCTACGACAGCGAAGCCAGCGCCAACCTTCAGCTGTACGCCCGCCAGACCGTCTACCTGGCACCGGGTCAGGTTCGTGACGACATCGTCCTGGCGCTCTACGAGCCCGGTGCCCCCGGTTCCATCGACCCCTCGGTCGCCCTCGAGGCCCACCACCTCGTCATCGACCCCCAAGGCTCCTTCTACGACCAGGAAGCCGAGCCGCCCCGGGTGATCGGTACCGGAACCAAGACCAAACTGCTGGCCACGGTCTACAGCAGCGCGGTTTCCACCACCCCGCCGCCGGTGAACCCCGCCGATGTCCAGCCCGACGAATACGACCAGGCCGGGGAACAGGCGCTCTCTTGGACCACCAGCGACCCCTCCGTTGCCGTGGTTTCGGCCAGCGGTCTGGTGACCGCCCTCCATCCCGGCAAGGTGGCCATCACGGCCGCTTCGGTGGAAAACCAGGGTGTGGCCCAACGCTACCATTTCGAGGTGATACCCGGGATCGAAGGGAGCTGGCTCAACCCCAAGGTAGACCACTTCGGCTCGAACCAGCTTATGCGGATCGAAGACGGACGCTTCACCATGTTCGAGTGGGATACCTACTTCAATGCCGAGTACAGCACGGTTGATCCGGCCAGTTTTGGCCGCCGGGGCACCTATGCCGTCGATGGAGACACCATCACCATGGTCATCGACGGGCTGCTGTTCCCCGGCGCCGTGGAATGGGTGCCCGCCGCGGGGACCGGGATGGCCGACGCACAATACTACCGTTTCTCGGTCGCGGGTGACGCCCTGGTGCTTTATGGTGATATGAGCGCGAGGGGCGGCGATGCCATCGGCGGGTTGGATCTGGGATTCCAGGGCCAAAGGGTCCAAGAAGTTCCCCTGACCACCAACCTGGTCGACCTCTCCGGCTGGACCCTGAATAACGGCTTGGGATTTGAAAGCACCTACGCCCAAGGCGACTCCATCACCCTGAGTTCGACCTACACGTCGGCCACGGTCCAGCAGGTGGTTTGGGTCAGCAGCGACGAAACCAAGGTGAAATTCCGCCAGGACATCGATTCCTACGACATTGTCGTCACCATGGACGCCCCCGGCACCGTCATCCTGAAGGCCTACGCCCTCGACGCCCTGGACTACCCCGGAACCTTCGCCGCCGGTGGCCCGCCCCCTCTCATTATCCTGACCTTGGAAATCCAGTCCCCCCCCGTATGAGGAGTCCTGTTATGACCACGAATCAACACCGATCCTTCCTAGCCTTCGCCTTCGTCCTGTTCACAGGCCTGAGTTCCTGCACCGTGCCGACCACGGGCGTCACTACTCCGGGCTCCGCCAAGGTCACCCTCCAGGCCCACCAGGCCCGGCTGGTGTTCCAGGTCGGCCAGGCCCGGTCGCTCAGCCGGGCCCTCACCGACGCCGGGTACCTGACCGTGGAACTGCGGTCGGTGGCCGACGGCACCGTGAAGGCCGACGATGCGGTCCGGGAGGCCGACGGTTCCTACTTGGTCGATATCGACGGCCTGGTGGCCGGGGACTGGAAACTGAAAGTCAGGCTCTACGCCGACATCAACTCGCCGTCGCTGCTCTACTACGCCGACGTCGTCCACTATGTGGCCGCCGGAACCCCCACGGCCATTGCCCTGAAGGTGTACGAGCCCAGTTCCCTGACCGGCGGGACCATCACCCTGGCCGACAAGGTCGAGTCCGTGGAAGTGGAAGGCCGGGGACAGCCCTGGGGTGACTCCCTGGGCGTCAACGGACTGCAAAACCTGGTCCCCGGTGAGTCGGTGCAACTCCACGCCGTGCCCATGTCGACTTCGGTGCTGGCCACCGATGACCGGGTCACCTTCACCAGCGACGATCCCGGGGTGGTGGAAGTCACGGCTACGGGCCGTCTCAAGGCCCGGGGCGTCGGCGAGACCACCATCCACGTCACCACCGTCGAGGGCCGCAAGACCGCCAGCATCCCCGTGAAGGTCGAAGAGGCCATCGTCGGGGTCTGGGAATCGGGGAGCCCCCGGAGCAGCTTCCTCGTGGTTCAACGGAGCCTGGCGGGCCTCGAAGCCCGGCTCCTGGTCGGTCTCACCCCCGGCGCCACCCCCCTCGACCACAAACGGGGACTGGTGACCCGGCTCCCCGACGGATCGTTCCAGGCCGTCCTTCCCCAGAATCTGCAACCCAACGCCGCCCGGACCGCCCTCGTGTGGGGACCCAACACGAACAACACGGAGTTCTACAACCTCTACCCCCTCCCCGATGGCAAACTGGCGGTCACCGACGGCGACCAGTTGACCTTCACCCGGGTGGCGGACTACCTGCCGGCCACTTCCTTGGTCCATAATCCCGTGACCCCGGCAGCCTTGACGGCGTTCACCAACCGCCCCTGGTCCATTCCCGGTACCCCCTGGGAGATGACGAACGGCGCCTCGGGCCAACCCACCGTTGACAATCTGTACTGGTGGGTCCAAAGCGTCACCATCGGCGAAACCGACCCGCTCACAGGAGTGGTGAACCTCACGGGCTCGGGTTCGACTTTTTTACGGGCCGCCAGCGTCGACAACCCCGAACTGGGTCAGTTGGCTTGGCCCCTCACCGTCTCGCCGGTGGCACCGAGTCTGGCACTGGCGGACCTGAGCGTGGAAGTGAGGCCCACTTGGGTCACGGATGTTTTGGCCGATGGTACCGGGATCATCAGACTCAGCGTTACCGTGCCAGTAGGGTTCGCGCTTTACACCAGTGTCAGGCTTGAAAAGAACACAGGTTCGGGCTGGGTGGGGATCAGTACAGTCAACGACTTCACCCATGGTGTTACCTTCCCCAACGACATCGATGTGTCTCCGGGTACCGAAATCCAATTCCGGGTCATCACCGAAGGGAGTACCAACGGCGGTATCACCAACGACAGCTCTCCTTCGCCGGTCATCACTGCCTATGCACCTGATGCGAACGGCAATCCGATCGTCTTCGAGAGCGCCAACGTCGTACCGGGGCTTTCCGGCGGCATGACCAAGTTCCAGGGGTTCAACGTGCCAACGTACACCAACTCCTTCAGCTATCGCTCTCGGTGGTTCACCTCGATCAATGGCACCGACTGGTACGACCACTTGATGTACTCCCTGCGTTGGGGCGACCAGGTCTGGTGGATCTACAGCGATCCTGTGGATCCAACTGACACCGACTCTTGGGTCGTTGGGCGCAACACCGCAGGGGTATACCTCGATGCCCTGCCGCTGACTGGCTTCAAGTGGATCTACAGCATTGAAACAGCCGCCAACGGCCGTGTCACGCTGGCGGGTGCCGGGGGGAACACCGCCCTCCTCCAATGGAACTCCGCCACCCACCTCTTTGAGGTGTATAACCCATGACGCAGCGACCTCACCTTCTCGGGGCATTGGTCCTAGGCCTGGTCCTGGCCGGGTGCCAGTCGCCCACCACCGGCTCGGTCCTCCGGGCCGGGGAAACCCAGCTGGTCCTCCAGGCCTTGGCCCCGGGCAGCCGGGCCCTGAACCTGGCGGCCGCCGACCATGTGACCCTCCAACTGACCTCGGCCGACGGCCGGCAGACCCTGTTTGCCTCGTCCACCGGCCAGGGCACCGGAACCTACACCCTGACTGTCTCGGGCCTAGTCTCGGGCGACTGGGCCCTCAAGGTACGGTTCTACGCCTCGCCCTCGTCGTCCACCCTGGTGTACTACGCCAACCTCACCCACTACCTGGCCGCGGGCCAATCGAACCCCGTGACCGTGGCCCTCTACCAGCCGGCGACCATCGACGGGCTGGGGGTGACCGAGGCCAAGGCCGCGACTCAAGTCAGCGTGGTGGACCTGGCAAGCGGTCCCTGGTTGGCCAAGGGTTGGCAGAGGGTCAGCCTCGGCCAACCTCTGGCGCTTCGGGCGGAAGCCCTGGCCGCCGACGACACCCCGGCCAGCGACCAACGCATCGTCTGGTCATCGGACGACGAAACCGTCCTTGAAGTCTCGTCTTCCGGCGTCGTCACCGGGCTGCGGCCCGGGACCGCCGCCCTGAAGGCCACCACGGTGCTGGGAAAAGTCAGCGCCACCTTTGAAGTCGTGGTCGACGTCGACCTCGTCGGCATCTGGGAGGCGGATATCGAGAACTCCCAGGCCTTGGTGCGCCGGGTCGCCATGGTCGAGGTGCGCCGCAACGGTATCGGCGGCCTCGAGGCCGCCCTCTGGGCAGGCCTCGACAACGGCACCGCGGTGGACGGCCACAGCGAAGAGATCGGTCCTGTCTTCCCCTCGGGCCGTTCGACCTACCTCTTTGTACCAGGGACCTCCTCCTTCAATGATCACGGGCCCGTTTGGTCCTTGCCTCTGCCCGAGACAAATCCCACCCTCTCCTCGTTCACCGTCGTTTCACCGGACATCCTGGCTTTCAACGGCCTCGATCAGTGGGAGTTCCGACGGAGCTTCCAGCGGATCGACAGCGATGTCACGCCGCTGCCCCCGGTTGCCGTGAAACCGGCCGAGGTCAGCCAGGCGTTGGCCTTGGGGATCTTCGGTCAGGGCTTCGTCCCGGCGCCGGGGGTCGTCCTCTGGTCCTCCTCCAATCCCAGTATCGCAACCGTGGACGCCAACGGCCAGGTCAGCTTCCTCTCGGTGGGAACCGTCTCGATCCGTGCCCATGCCACCAGTGGGCCCGACCGGGTGTTCAAAGTCGACTTCGAAGTGAGGCCCCTCCCATGAAACTCCCCCTCCTCGCCGCCCTCGTCCTTCTTGCGGGTTGTTCCTCCCCGGTTGTCCTGTCGACAACCACGGCCCCGTCCAACCTGGCCCCCGGGCAGACCCGGTTGGTCTTCCAGACCTCCGCAGGAAGGGCCCTGCTGTCCGACGTCGGCTTCCTCACCCTGGCCCTCCACGCCCTTCCGGCCGGTGAAACCCGGTACGCTGCGGTTCCCCGGGCCGCCGACGGCACCTACAGTCTGATCCTTGAAGGCCTGACGGCTGGCGACTGGCAGTTGTCGGTACGGTTGTATCCCACCTCAGAAGACCCCACCCTCCTCTTCTTTGCCGACCAAAGGGAGTACCTGGCCCCGGGCACCTCGAACACCATTGCTCTCAAGGTGTATGAGCCAGGAACCATTTC
Organism: Ophiocytium majus; assembly: GCA_032358315.1. NCBI lineage: Eukaryota > Xanthophyceae > Mischococcales > Ophiocytiaceae > Ophiocytium > Ophiocytium majus. The sequence goes on along the minus strand of JAULBY010019120.1, from coordinate 194,024 downwards.
CGGTCTGGTTCCCACCGAGGCCATCGTCCCCACGGCCATCGAGGTGAAGAACTACCACACCGCCCAGCCCTGGACAAACCCCCAGACCCTCTCGGTGGGCCTCCCCGTCCGGCTGGCCGCCACCCTGGTCGACGCCGCGGCCCAGACCGCCACCGACCAACGGGTCGAGTGGTCCACCTCCAACCCCGCCGCGGTCACCGTCAGCGCCTCGGGACGGGTATCCCCCCTCCAGCCTGGACAGGCCGTGCTGACCGCCGTTTCGGTGGCCAACCGCAACCTTTCGGTGAACTTCACCGTCACCGTGCAAAGTTCCGTGGTCGGCTACTGGAAGGCCGCCGACGGCACCATCGTCAAAATTCTGCCCAGCGCCACGGGAGCCTCCCACCGCATCAGTTTTGTCCGGCCCAACCCGGTCGCCTTCGAATCCGGTACGATGACGGCTTCGGGAATTGACCAGTATCAACTCCTTCTCAACAGGCAACTGGTCTTGGGTTCGTCTGATCTTGAGGTGACCGGTCTCTACGATGGTTCTGTACACGACAACCAAAATGGAACCCTGAGCATTTCGGGAGCCAACCTTTTTGGCACCGTTATGTTCTCCCGCATCGTCGACCCCAAGCCGGTCACTTCCGTCTTGGTGGACGTCTCGAACCCGGCCCACCTGGCCGCCACGGTTCTGCCGGCCGACTCCACCATCCCCACCGTCCTTTGGGCCAGTACGAACCCGGCCATCAACACCATCGCCCCTCTGACCGGCGTCGTGACAGCCGTGTCCTCGGGGATCACGGGATTCTACGCGTTCGGCCTCGAAGACCCGGCCGTTCTCCGTCAATTGTGGATGCCCCCGGCCCAGGGGTGGCTGCCCTCGGTTTCGGTGGCCGGTCCCTCGATTTTGACGGCTTCCAACCCCGTGGCCACCTTTATTCTGTTCACGACGGCGGCCGGACCGACGGCGGTCCAGTGGCTGATCGACGGACAGGTCGTGGCCAACCGGACCGACGGGTCGGTGGCCCCCCTGACCTTCAACACCTCCAACCTGTCGGCAGGCAACCACGGCCTGGTGGTCAAGGTGACAGACGTCACCGGGGCTGTCCATACCTCGGACGTGTTGCTCTTCACCGTCCGGCAGGTTCCCCAGGCCGTTCTCTCCAGCAGTCAGCACACCTTGTTCCTCAAACCTGACGGTACCCTGTGGGGCTGGGGACCCAACTCCTACAACGCGTTGGGCCTCGCCGGGGCGCCTTCGGTCGTGCCCACCCCCCGGTACCTGGACTCCAACGTGGCCCAGGTCGCCACCGGATACAACCACAGCCTCTACCTCAAGCAAGACGGCACCCTGTGGTTCGCGGGGAGTAACTCCTCTGGGGCGTCCGGCAACGGTAACAGCAGCTCGAACGGCCCACCGATCCAGGTGGCCGCCGGATCCATCCAAGCCATCGCGGCCGGGTTGGATCAGTCGTGGGTGCTGAAGCAGGACGGGTCCCTCTGGGCCACCGGTGGAAACTCCTCGGGGACCTTGGGAACCGGAGACACCAGTGGCCGCTCGACCTTCACCAAGGTGCTACCCGATGGGAACGATCCGACGCCGGTGGCCGCCGTGTATCCCACGGCGAACTGGTCCACTTTCGTGGTCAAGACCGATGGAAGCCTCTGGTCCACGGGGCTCAACAATTTCGGCCAATTGGGCGACGGATCCACGGGCAACCGCAACTTCTTTTTTCCCACCGCTTTTGTGGATAATACGAGGACGGGGACGATTCTGTCGGTGGCCTCGGGGGACAATTTCACCGTGGTGGTCACCTCGACCGGCCAAATCTGGACCACCGGCGCCGATACCTTCGGTCAGTTGGGCAACGGCGCCGCCCTCGGCACCGTCCTGGGGTTTTACTTGGTGGCCACCCTCCCCGGGGTCATCAAAGCGGCGGCCAACTCGTCCACAGCCCTCCTGCTGAAGAACGACGGCACCCTCTACGCCACGGGCAAGAACGCCCAGGGACAGATCGGCGACGGTTCGTTCACATCCCGGACCAGCTTCACCCCGGTGGAGGTCATCCGGCCCTCGCCCGTCCAGGACATTTTTGCACGGTACGATGGTTTCTACCTCCTCCTCCGGGACGGGAGCCTCTGGGGCTGCGGACACGGCGCCACCGAAGACGGCCTCACCATGGGCACCGGTGTCTCCTTCGACCAGTCGGCTCCGGTACCCATCACCGTCGGCCCCGCCCAGGAAAAGATCTTCGCCAGCCAGAACCGCACCTTTATCATCAAGCCCGACGGGACGTTGTGGGGAGCCGGTGACAACAGCGGTTTCACCCTGGGTGACCCCACCGACGTTGCCCCGGCCGACGGTATTCCCGACAACCTCAACCATCCGACCTTCGTCAACATCACCATGGGAGTCTTCCCCTCTCCCAACTCCTTCCTCGCCGTGGCCACGGGTACTAGCCATACCTTGTTCCTCAAAACCGACGGCTCGGTTTGGTCTGTCGGTAACGACAGTGACCAGCAACAGGGGAACGGTGCGGGGGTCACCAACCACAACGCACCGGTACAGATCATGTCCTCTGCCCAGGGCATCGCGGCCGGCGCCAACTTTTCCCTGGTGATCACCATGGACGGTTTTGTCTACGGTTTCGGATCGAACTCCGGAGGGCAACTGGGCATGGCCGTCTCGACGCCGTACGCTGTCGTCCCCGTGGGCATCACCAACGGCGACCACGCCGTGGCCGTGTCGGCGGGAGCCGACTACGGGCTCATCCTCAAAGCCGACGGTACCCTGCTTTCGGCCGGTGTGAACAATGGCAACGCCCATGGCCAGGCCGGTGACCCTGCGCCCGAGAGGACTACGTACACCTCCGTCCTCACCGACGTCCTGGCCATCTCGGCCGGCTGGCAGCATTCGACGGCCCTCAAGGCCGACCACACCCTCTGGGTGGCAGGATGGAACGCCGCGGGCCAGTTGGGCACCGGCTCGACGTTGGACAGCTCAGCGGGCTATATCACGGCCCTTGACCGGGTCGCCGCGGTTTCTGCCGGCTTCCAGAACACCCTTGTTCTGAAACTCGACGGCACCCTTTGGCGAACCGGGTTGGCCCCCGGTACTCCCGCCACAACGACCACCGTCCCCGTCTACGTCGACGAAGCCACAACCCTTGCCGCAGGCGGCTACCACAGTTTCTTCCGGAAACCCGACGGCACCCTCTGGTGGATGGGCACAGACGAAGAAAATGCCAACGGCATCACGGGAACCCAAACCGACACCGTCACTCCCCAGAGGGTCTGGTAATGGAGAATACCTCAATGTTGAAACACTTTGTTCGTCTAGCCGCGCTCCTGGCCGCCTTCACCCTGGGCGCCTGTTCGGCCCCTCTGACACCGTCGACCGAATCCCGGGGTGATCTGACGGTCCGCTCCGGCCAGCCCGGCACCCGGTCGCTGCTCCCCAACTTGGGGACCCTGACCTACGACCTCGCCATGGCCGGCCCGGATTTGGCCGTGATCAACGTCGCCGACGATGCCGACGGCATTTTCCCCCTCAAGCACCTGGCCCAGGGACCCTGGACGGCCACCATTGACATCAAGTCGAACGGAACCGTCATCGCCACGGGAACGGCGGCCAAAACCATTACCCCGACCTCGTCCGGCATCCTCGACGTGGCGATGACCTACGTCTACGGAACCGGTACCGTGCTGCCCTTGTTCAGCGTCAGCGCCTCGGCCTCGCCCTACCCCATTTTGGCGGCCAATGTCCTTTGGGACGGGAGTCCTCTGGCCGCGGCATACAACATCACCACCCAGGCCGTCGACCTGAGTCTCGGTCCCCAGCCCGTCGGCACCCACACCCTCGACATCACCTTCTACCGCGACAGCCAAAAGACCCTTCCCGTTGGTTCTTACCAAACAGTCCTGGTCTGCCTGGCCGCCGGAGGAGCTTTTCCGAACATCACCCTCGGCCCCAACGACTTCCACGCCCCCGGGGCCCCCGAGATGGTGGCGGTTCCGGGGGGAACCTTCACCTACGGCACCGCGGCCGCCACCGTTTCGCCCTTCCTCATTGGAAAGTACAGTGTCACCCAGGCCCAGTTTCAGGCCGTCATGGGGTTCAATCCGAGCGACTACAACAACATCAGCCAAGACAACCCCGAAGCCACCTGGTCACCCGTCGAAAACATGACCTGGTACGATGCCGTCGAGTTTTGCAACCGGCTCAGCCTCGCCCAAGGTCTCCAACCCGTATATCAGTTGCTTTCCGTCACCCGTACCGGCGACTCCATCACTTCGGCCGCAGTGGTCACCGACCTCAGCCGTAACGGCTATCGACTGCCCACCGAAGCCGAGTACGAATACGCCACCCGGGCGGGGACAACAACAGACTACTTCTGGGGCGGCGCCGATGGGGCTCTCTATACTTGGGGCACCTACGACCTGGGTTCCCCGCTCGACCGGACCCACGGAGTCGGTCAGAAACTCCCCAACGCCTGGGGCCTGTACGACATGGTGGGCAATACATGGTCGTGGCTGAACGACTACTATGCAGCCCAACCCACGGAAGCCACCTTTGATTACGCAGGACCCGCCACCGGCACGGACAAACTGATGCGGGGGGGAAGTTTCGAGAGTTCCGCCGCGTCAAGTCCCAACCTCAACAACGCCTTCCTGTCGGGCTTCCGAGGCGTCAACCTCCCCCCCAATCAGTACGGGAGCGACCTTGGCTTCCGGGTGGTCCGGAGGGACCTCAGTTCGTACTTGACGATGGTAGGGACCATTCCCGAAGCCACCCTCGATGGAGGTTACGGTCGGTTGCTCCACGTGGCCGCCGACCAGCAGCACCCGGGCAAGTTCCTGGTGTCCGGGGTCTCAGGGTTGATCAACAATACCGGCACCACCCCCTGGGGAACCAACCTCATGGCCCGGTTCAACAGCGACACAACCCTCGACCCGAGCTTCGGCAACAACACCGACGCTGCCCTGCACGCCGCCCAATCCTCCTGGGGACCAACGGCGATGTTTAGCCCTTTCAACCAGACGAACGTCATCCAAACCCAATACGGGCTGTCCTTTTTTTCCGGCTTCGCCCAGAATTCCTGGGGACTCTACGTCTTCCAACCCTCGTACGCCGGCGGCTGGAACCACACCGAGGTCTACAGACATGACGCCAACGGAGTCCTGGAGGTCGGGTACTCGCAGCCCGTATATACCCCAGGAACGCAATACTACTTGCCCTTTGTCGTATACGGCCAATTCCGGACCTTTGGGCCCCCGGCCGTGGATGGCGGTGGGATCATGTACTCTACGGGGTACGATGCGTTGACGGGCAACATGGCCATCAACAGGATGGACGCCGACGGTGCCTTCCCCTGGCAGAACGATCCGGCCAACTACGACAGCCGCTATTACCAGTCGCCCTTCGCGATCAGTACGTTCGTTCCCATCCGGACGGCATTCCAACCCGACGGGAAACTCCTGGTTGTGGGCAACGACAATACGGCCACCGGTGCGGAAGGAAAACTGATCCGCGTCAGCCTCGGCATCAGCAACGGTACCCTCGACATGAGTTTTGCCTCCGGCGGAACCTTTACCTTCACCAACGGCAACGCCGACGGCAGCCAGCGCCACTATTCCGCAGTTCAAGCGTGGGGGAGCAAAATCTACCTCGCCGGATGGGATCTCCTCCCCGGGGTACCCTCGCCGAGTCTGGGCGGTTTTGTCCACATCCTCAACCTCGACGGCACCCTCAACAGCACCTTTGTTTTACCGCACCCCTTTGACCGCCCCATGGATCTGGCCGTTGGGCCCACGGGGACCTTGGTGGCGGTGGGAAAAACCTCCGACTCGACGCCCCGGGCCTTTGCCTATCGTCTCTCGAGCGAAGGGAGCAGTCAGACCACCTATGCTTACCTCACCGACCCCGGCTACGGATCCGGCGCCCTTTCGGTGGCCATCGACAGCGGGAACAACGTGGCCGTGGCCGGATATACCAACAAATCCGGCGGGACGGATGAACGGCATACGGTGCCGGCGTTCTGGAGGTTTTAGGAGTCCCAGCCGCGGCAGAAATCTCATTTTCTGAGCAATTCACTCGTGATTATTCCTGATAAGAATGGTAAACTTGTACCTCATGGGCAACCCTATGCCCGGAGGACCTGGATTGAGAGTGAAAACCATGCTTTGGGGCGTGCTGGCCGGGGGCCTGCTGCTGGCCGGGTGCCAGTTTCCCCTCGGTCAAAAGAGCCAAGGATTCCGGCTGACGCTGAACTTTTCCCAGCCCAGTTACCGGAGCGTCGAAGTCTCCCGGGTGCTGCTGCCCACGGCGGCCCGGGTCACCTTGACGGTGGCTTCGGAAGGAAAGACCCTCGACACCCAGACCGTATCGACGGCGGGTCAGCCTAGCGTCACCTTCACCCTGAACCTGCCGCCCCTGGCCACCTACGACCTGAAAGCCGAGGCCAAGAACCCGGCAGGGGACTTGGTGTTCGCCGGGTCCACCTCGGTCAAACTGCTGGGCAGCGTATCGGGCACCCTCAACCTGTTTCCCGTCGATGCGGCGGGGGGCATGGCTGGCTGGACGGCCGTCACGGCAACCCCGGCCAACCAGCCTGCCGGAGGATCGGTCGCCCAAACCCTGAACCTGGCCGCCGGGGAAAGCCAAAGCTTCCGGCTCGACTGGACCGCTGCGTCGGCCTTCACCTTTGAAACCGCCGCCGACCTCGAGATCTACCTGCAAACCACCACGGGCAGCCCGGTGGCCATTTCCACCGGCACCAAGACCGTCGCCGCCGCGGCATCCCCGGCCGGCGCCTGGATCACCTATTACGCCCGGTCGGCTCCGGTTTCCCTTGCCACCCTGGGCCGTTTTGCCATCCCCGTCCAAGGTGTCGCGCTGACAGGCCCTTCGCACGCAGCGACCAACGGCAGCGGAACGGTCTCTTTCGCCGCCGGAACCGTCACCCCGTCCAACACCACTGAGACAGCCGCGGACTTCACGTGGTCCACCGACCGTTCCGACATCCTCGACCTGGGCGCCGCCGGGGCGGGCGGACTTCCGTTCACCGCCAAGACCGTGGAAGGTGCCGCCGTCGTCACCGCCACCTCGAAATACAACCCCGCCGTCACCGCCGCATGGACCGTGACGGTCACGACGCCGGGGACGGTGACCTCAGGCTTCACTACGGCGCCGTTCGAGGCCCTCGACTTCGGCACGGCCGTTTCGCTGACCGTGGGCGACAGTCTGACCGTCCTGACCACCAACCCCACCCTCCAAGCCTTAGGAACCTCCTGGGAATGGCGGCTCGACGGCGCTTCCATCGACGTTTCGGCCGAACCGCTCGCCTGGTCGGCCACCTTTGCCAACCTTCCCGTCGGCGTCCATACCCTGGACGTCGGGGTTACGGTGGGCGCCCTGCGGTACTCCGGCACCCTCTCGATCACCGTCAACCCGCTGGAGGTCATCCAATGATCCGTACTTTCCTGGCCCTTGGGGCCCTCCTCCTGGCCGCGGGGTGCACCCTGCCCGTGGCCCCGGCGTCCTCGAACATCGCCTCGTCGCTGCGGCTGCAGTTTGCCCCCCCGGCCGGCCGGACCGTGGTCCCCGACCTCGGCGCCTGGTTTTCACAGGTCGACGAACTGGCCGTCACCCTGACCCGGACCGACGCCGCCGCGGCGCCGCTGTCGTTCACCTTCACCGGCGCCGGAGTGGCCGGGTCGGCCCAGTCGCTTTCCGGGGTGGTGGCAGGGACCTGGACCGTCGATGTGACGGCTAAAAAGGCCGCGGCCGTGGTCGGCTCCGGGCAGACCGCGGGGGTGGCCGTCACCTCCGGCGCCACGGCCACCATCAGTGTCGCTTTGGCGCCTTCCCTGACCTCCGGGACCGGCGGACTGTCCCTCGCCGTCAGTTTCCCCGATTCGGCGGGAGTGTCCGCCGTGACGGCCGCCCTGACCCGACGCAGCGACGGTTCCAGCGCGGTGTTGTCCGTGGGCACCCTCGCGGCTGTGGCCGCTTCGAACCCCGCCACAACCCAGGTGCTCCTGACGGCGGCCTCGCTGGCCGCCGGAGCCTACGACCTCGACGTGACCTTCACCGAACCGACGGGAACCCGGACCTACCGGCAGGCCGTCAACATTTTCGACGGCCTCACCGCCGACCAAACGGTGGGAACCGGGGGCGTCCTGGCCACCGGCTGGTTCCTGGGCAACGAATTCTTTGGGTCGAGCACCTTCCTGGGCGGTCTGACCTACTCCTTTGCCGGGGGTTCCTTCAGTTCGCCCACCCGGGACTCCACCGTGTTCACCACAGACAACACCTTCCACGTTTCGGCCGCGGCAGCCTATGCCGGTCAGTCCTTGGACTATTGGGATGCCACCGCCGGACAATGGGCGGCCTTGGCCCTGGGGCAGAACAGCCCCAACTGGCCCGTTCCGTTCAACCTCACCCTGCGGGTCTCCACCCCGACGGGAGCCCGGGGCTACTACACCATCCGCGTCGACGGTTACGGGGACGCCCAGGTCAGCGGACCGGCCGCGGAACCGGCGGTGGAGTTCACCACAGCGCTGACCGGGCAAAAGACCTGGGCTTTCGACGACGCCCTGGCCGTCACCGCCACGTCGGCTACCCCTGGTTCCTGGGCCTGGCTCTTTGACGGCCAGGTGGTCCCAGGACAATCGGGCCCCGTCTTCTCGTCGGTGGCCGGTTCCCTGAGCCTGGCCCCCGGCGCCCACGTGCTCACGGCCCTGTTCACTTCCCGGGGCGCCACCTGGGCCCGGCAAGTCACGGTGTACTTCACCGACGTGGTCGGCGATGTTCGCCTGTCGGTCCAAGCCCAGAGAACGGAAATCCATACTGGCGGGACCGCTGTCGCGTACGGAGACGGCGGCCTCGCCGTGACCCTCAACGACCAGGACCTCGACCAAATGCTCTATGGTGTCGACTCCCTGGGGACCCCGGTGACGGTCCCCGTGGTCCTGGGTCAACCGACCCCTTTCACGGTCGATACCGCCGGCCTCGGGTATGGACTCCATACCCTCTACGTCCAGGTGAAGTTCCACGACGGCCGGCTGGCCGCGGTCCTGGTGCCCTTTGAGGTTCGGCCCCAGGGCGCCGTGGCGGGACTGTTCCAGATCAGCGCCCCGCCGCGGTTTCATCCCGTGGTGAGCAGCAGTGACTTCTTTGATACCTTCTACACCTTACGGGACTTGGAATATGACCCGTCCATCGATTTGGGGGTGACCATCCCAACCCTGCCGGTCGGATACGCCGGCGACGCCACCCTGTTGCGGGCGACGCTGAACGGCCAAATTCAGGATTTCACATCCATGGCCTCTCAAGTCGTGGTTTCGTTTTCAGCGGCCAGCCTCACCCCCGGCATCTACGCCCTGACCCTGGAACTGTGGGGAGGCCCCAGCCCTGAGACGCGGCAAAGCCTCGGCTCCCAAACCATTCTGATCTACGCCACCGCCGGAGGAAACGTATGAAACTCCTTCCTCTCCTGGGCCTCGCCCTCCTGGCCGTCCTCACGGCCTGTCAGTCCCCGGTGTCCGGTACCGTCGGGAAGACGGTGAGAGTCCAACTCCCCGCTTCCCCTTCCCGGGTCCTTGTACAGACGGACGCCGCTTTGACCGCCTACCCCAGCGGCATCCTGGCCACCCTTGACCACTACGTCGTGAAAATCACCGACGGGACCACCTCCATGGTGCCCGACCAAACCGTGCCGGCCTCGACCGCCACCGTGACCTTTACCGGGGTTCCGGCGGGAACCCACCGGTTGCAACTCGAAGCCTGGACCGCCGCCGCACTCACCGCCGTGGGCGACGTTCCCCTGGTGGTGACCGACGACGCCACCGCCGCCGTGGGTCCCGCCGCCCTGGCCCCCGTGGCGGGCACCGGGAACGGCCAATTCGACCTGGTTTTCAACGTGAGTACCCAGGTTCAAGCCCTTCTGACCGCCGGATCGGTGGGTACCAAGCTGCGGCCCCTGGTCTACCTCGCCGACGGCAGCCTGGACACCACCGGCACTCCCTTGGCCTCCAACACGGTGGCCTTGACCCAGCCCGGCGAAAACTGGCTGAGGCTCCAAGCCGCCGGCCTGCCCTCGGGGAATTATCTGCTCGAGCTCTTGGCTCCGGGGTACCTGCTGGATTCCACCATCGCCACCATCGTGGTCCAGGTCTACGCCGACCAGACCGCGGTCATGCCCAACGGTTCCACGTTGTCCATCACGGTGGCCGAGGTCTTCCTCACGCCTCCCTCAGGCTTCCGGTTCGACCTGGCCGACGACGGCACCAAGACCCTCTCATGGGATGCCCCCAGTTCCGACCTGCCCACGGTCTACCAGGTCGGGTACTCCCTGGACACCCAGGCCGCCATGCCCGACACCCCCCTGACCCTCCTCGGCAGCCTGGATGCCGAGAAACTGATCCCTGGCACCGACCTCCATCCCGTGGGCGACCGTTACGCGGTCGGCCCCGACGAATCGGCGGCCCCTTGGCCGGCCGGTCAGCCGTTCCGGGTGTTCGTCCGGGCCCTCCGGGGCTCGACGGTGACCTCTTCTTGGTCCAGTCTGGTCGTGGATCCCTCGTCCACGGTTTCCGACCTTCTTCTGGGCCACCTGGCCTTCTCCGGCCTGGCCCCCGGGGCCTCCTACCGGCTCCAAAGGACCAGCAGCACCAACCAGGTGCTGGAAGAGAGACTCTTCGTCACCGGCACCCTCACCGAAGAAGCCCCGTTCGACTTTCCCGGGTTTGTGCTCCATGCCGGTGAGAAGCTGAACCTGGTGAAGACCGTGAACAACAGCACGGAGACCTTTCCCCTCGAAACCACTTTCCTTCCGCCGGCCACTCCGGGACTGTACCCTTCCTCCACGGTTTTCCGGGCGTACTATGGGTACACCAGCGACGATATCTTCCAGAACAACAAAGTCTATTACCTCACCACCGACGACTTGGCACCCGTGGGTGGCCTCGCCGCCACAGCGACAACCTTGGACTGGGACGAAACCAACGTCGGCCAGGCCTGGCCCACCCTTTTCAGCGCCGCCGCGGCCGTCTGGTTCATCGAAACCGACCTCAACCCCGTTCCCGACTCGCCGTGGAACCCGACCTTCCCCGGCGGCGCCCCGGCGGCCTTCCCCGGCAAGTGGTCGCCGGCCCCCGACAAAGTGACCAGTTACCGCATCAGGGTTGGCTACAACCTGGACCGGAACGGCGACACCATCGCCGACCTGACGGTGTACGGCCCGGCTTCGCCCTGGGTCGAAGTCGACCGGAAAGCCCCCGTCATCTCCGCCACCCTGACCAACGGCTCGGTGTTCGACGTCACCACGACCAATAACATTCAGCTGAACGTCCTCAGCGATGAAGACTTGGGAGACTATCTTGTCTCCATCCTCAACAGTGACGGAACATCAGCGATCTCGAACGGCAATGTTCCCATCGTCGAGACACTCTCTCCCAGCAACCGTCAATACCAATGGCGTACTGACTGGGCCTCGGCCACCGGCCCCCAACTCACGGCGTGGTCCCAATTGGCACCCGGGGGCTACTATCTCAAAATCGCCTTCCTAGATATCAATTTCGGCTTCGGCCAATACTACATCCCCATCACCCTCGTGGGAGGGCTCAACAAATGATCCGGATCACCGCCTCTGCCCTCGCTCTTCTTCTGGCCGCCAGTTGTTCCCTCCCCCTGGGGATTCCTTCCTCCACCCATTCAGCGCCTTCGAACCGGCTTCCCGGTACCGCCAGTTTGACGGTTTCCACCCCCTACGGAACCAGCCGCGCCGTGGCGGCGGTCCAGCCCGTCCAAGGCACCGTCGAGCCCGAAAACCTCGGCCAGCTCTTCGACCACGTCACGGTGGTCCTCGATTCCCTGGCCCAACCCAACGTGACCAAGACGGTACCGGCGGGCCAAGCTTCGCTGATCCGCCTCGACGGCCTGTACGAGGCCAGCGACTGGACCCTGAGCGTCACCGCCTACAACGCCTACAACGCTCCGGTGGCTTCGTTTCAGTGGAACCAGGGAGGAATCTCGACCCTGAAGGGCCAAGTCACCACCCTGGGCGACATCTCCCTGAACCCGGTGCCGGGTCCGGGGACCAGCGGCTTCCAGCTCGACCTCATCGACCTGCCGCCGGAACTCTACCCCGAGAGCACCACCTGGACCCTGGAACCCCTGGACGCCGACGGAGCTTTGGGAACCGCTCTGCCCGCAGGAGATCTGGCCAAGGTTGCCGCCGTCTGGACGGGCCGTCAGCTGACCATCAAGACGCTTCCGGGCCAGGAACTGGCCACCGGATCGTACCGGCTTACCCTGCATTTCCAGACCATCACCGGCCAGGCCCTTTCGTTGGCCCCGGTCTTTGTGGTCAACCTCTATCCCGGGCTCACCTCAACCAAGACCTTCTCCGGCTCGGTGTGGCCGGCACCCTTGGCCGCCCCTGGCATCGCATTCCCCCCCCAGGCGGACGCGACCTCGAACGCGGGCATCGTGGTCACCTGGCAGCCAGACGACCCGACGCCCGTGGTCGGTTACGAGTACTTTTGGATCCCGGCCACCACGCCTCTCCCCGAGGTCTCCACCTTTGATGCCACCTTCTTCACCCGGTCCGGAACCCGGTCAGGGTTCATCCCGGCCAACTCGACAAGCCGGTTCCGGCCGTCGTGGCTTCTGGCCGCCGCCGACATTCCCCTGTTGGTTACCAGCGACTGGGGCTTCTACGTCCGGGCGGTCACGGTGTCGGGAGACAAGGGCGCCTGGGCGGCGTTGCCGGTGACCCTCGAGAGGGATTTCAACGTGGCCCTCAACTCGGTCACCGTCCCCGGATCCCTGAAGGGGCATTATGAACTCCGCCGCATTGGCCCTTCCGCCCAATATCCTACCAACATTGCCGGCGGTTTCATCAACCCTGAGATTGACACCTTCCCCGTCTTGAGCCGGTTCGCCTTCGAGGTGGGTGACCCTTCCGCTGGTCCTCAGACCCAAGTCCTTCCTGAACCCTGGATCCTGGCCCCCGGCCAGCAACTGATCCTCGAGACTCCCGAGGGGACAGTTCCTGTGGGCAACTGGTTCAACCGGAGCCTGCCGAACCAAGCTCCCTTCGACCTCTCGCTCTACGCCTCGATCTTGGATGAAGATGTCTACAAGACCCGGTATTTGGCCTTTCCTTCCCCCCTGCCGACCTTGGCCGGCCCCGGACCCGGTTGGTCCTTCCGGATGCCCTCGGCCACAGTCGTCGAGAGCCTGATCACCTCGGCAGCGATCGCCCCTGTGACAGACCCCGGTTTTGGGGTGACCGTCACCCGGGCTCAGATCGTCCCCTTGGACTACCAAGGCTTCTCCTCGACTTATCTTCCCGACTTCAACAAAGGCAAGATCGTCACCCCTGACACCTGGACCGCCATGAACTGGGCCGGAGGAAACGAAGCCTTGACGTCCCGCTCCGTGGTCGCCAGGCCCGTCTGGTTATTCAGTGGAGGCCCGGCGTTGTTTGGCGCCTGGAGCCCCCTGGGCATGACCCCCGGCACCTCGGTGGCCCCGGCCGATGCCTATGTCAACGTCACAACGAACCAGCTCACCTGGAGCGCCGTCGATGACAGCGGCTGGGGCGCGGCCCACGTCACGGGCTACATCGTCGACAAAGTGGGGGGCGGCGTCCCCGGACTGCCGACCACCCTGGCCCCCGGGGTCCTGCAGCTCGACGTCTCATCGTACGGCGTCGGTGAATACACCGTCAGCACCGCCTTCCAGAGGCCCGACGGCCGGGCAGGGACCTCGACACCGGCCCTGTGGCCGATGCTGATCTCGCTGCCTGGTTCGGTGATGTCCGATGACCAGGGTCGTCGCCCTGATAACGGCGCCCACTCACCGGCCACCGCCCGCGGGCGCTACACCGATCTGGCCGAGGATTTGAACGTTTCGGGATGGCTGGCTTCTGGATACTCGGGGGCCGGTTCCGAGGTGTTCTTGAGCCGTCATACGGTGAAGGGCGCCCTTGATACAGTTTTCGGCCTCTACTCCGGTACAGTCATGCCCGGGGGGGGGATCTACTTTGGCGACTCCATGGGTTTTGTCCAAGCACCGACTGAACCGATTCCCCTTGTGATGAACGCCTTCCTCGCGCAAAACAATACCGGGAACAATGAGTTCCGGGGGTTCAGTTTCCAGGGGGTCCCCGAGCCCGGTTACAACGACAACGCCGGCTCCCGGCTGTTTGCCGGTGTTGAATTCGGCATCGACCAAATTCCCGTGGGTCGCCTAGTGAAGGAACCTTCCACCAATACGGTCTTCAGTCTGATGTGGGACGGCGGACTGGATGGGGGCTCCAGCATTTACGGCGTCAACCGGCTTAACTTCGACGGTATGGCCCCTTCCCTGGCTTGGCTGAACACCGACTACCTGCACCGGCTGGCCGTCAAGGACAGCAATACCTTGCTGGCCATCGGCAACGCCGGTCTGATCAAGCGCCTCTCCACCTCCAGCCTGGGCCTGGACAGCGCCGCCGACTCGACCATCTGGTCCGGCACCGGCATCGCCACCATCACCGTTCCAGATGGAGGCGGCGTGGCCCCCAACTGGAAAGACATCCTCGTCATGGGCGACGGCAGAATCCTCCTCGCCGGCTGGCTGGGGACCGACGGCTACGTGGTCCGGCTCCAATCCCTCGGAAACCTGGACACCTCGTTCGCCGGCACCGGGTGGATCAAACTCCCGGGGCTGTTCCCCCAGGACCTGGCCGTCAACGCCTCCAACGTGGTGGCCGTCACCGGAGACTTTACCGCTGCCGAGACCGATGGCAGCCTGGCTTTCCTGAAGGTCTTCAGCGCCACGGGAACCCCGAACGCCTGGCTGGACAAGACCCTGGAAGGAACCACGGTCCATGGCGCCAGCGCCCGGGCCGTGGCCTACAACGCCGCCGGACGGCTCATGGTCGCCGGGTTCACCCGCAACAGTTCCACACTGCAGGACACCATCCCTGCCCTCTGGAGATTCTGAAATGAAGCACACGAAACGCCTGAGTGTTCTGGGCGCCGGCCTCCTCGGCCTCCTCCTTCTCACCGGATGCGCCGTCCCCGGCGGCCCCGGAACCGCGTCCACGGGAAAGGTGATTCTCCACACCCCCTACGGGTCCCAGAGCCGGGTGGTCGAGGGCGGGTATTACCAGTCCACCGTTGTCCCCCAGAACCTGGAAGCGGCCATCAGCACCTTCGTCGTCACCCTTTCTGGCCCCGGAGGCACCTTCACCCAGACGGTCCCCTTCGACCAAGCCTCCCAGTTTGTCTTCGACAACGTTCCCGCAGGGGGCTGGGACCTCAAGGTGGAGGGCCTCAACGGCGGCTCCCAAGTGGTGGCCCGGGGACTCTACAACGGCTTCTTCGTGACCAACGGTCAGTTGACCGACGTCCCCGATCTGATCACCGTGTCGCCCACCCGGCCCGCCAATCCCGGACCGGAGTCGGGGGATTTCAACCTCACCCTCCGCAACGTTCCCGGGGAAGTCCAATCGGTCAGCCTCGATTACCGGGTCGTCTTCATCAGTCCCATCGACGGCTCGTTCGACATCCAAAACCGACTGGACGACGCGCCGGACATCCTCGTTCATAGCCTGTCCCCCGCCGTGTCGGGATACCGGACCCTGAACATCCATACCAACACGGTCAAATACGGCGGAACGTATGGCGGAGAACAAACCGGGACCATGCTGCTGACCGTCAAGTTGCAAAACGGCGACGGCACCCTGGTCCACACTTTCCAACCCGTGTTCACCGTCGACATCTACCAATACCTGGAGAGCACCCTCGACCTCACCCTGCCCGCCGACCTTTCCAACGTCAGTACCTTCGCTCCTCAGAATCTCTCGGTCACCACCGACGTTTCCGGGAACGCCGTTGTCCATTGGCAGCGGGAGTATACGAACTGGAATCATGTTTCTGCCTATCAGATTGGGCAGACGGTGACAGGATCACCGACGCCTCCTGTTGGCGGGGAGATCTTGGCCACGGTTCCCAACATCGGGAACCTCACCAGCTACACCACCGGCATCAACTTGGCCGACCAGCCCGGTGCCACCGCCCAATTCTGGGTGAGGACGATTTCCGCCGGTCTGTATCTGTCATCATGGGTCTCGGTCACGGCGACCTCCAACCTGACCCCCGGGGATCCGTTTGACCTGTTCGTCGCCCCGGCCCCAACGGGCGACGATAACGCCGACGGCTCCCGGAACACCCCGTTCGCCACCATCCAGAAGGCCATCGACACCGCCCAGCTGAGGGGCAACTTCGGCCAGGAAACCCGGGTCTTCGTGGCCGAAGGCACCTTCAACCTCTCGCAGGGCCTCATCAACGCCCCCCGGGACCTCGACGGACAGCCCGGCGATGAACCGGCCGTCCCCGTATCCCTTCTGGGCGGGTACTACAGCAACTTCTCGCTCCACGGGGACCCGGTGAACCATCCGACGGTCCTCCACGATACCCGGACCACGGGAGACGCAACCTCACAGGGGGCAGAAATCTTCTACGACCAACAGGGGTCCCCTTCACTCCCGACACCCCAGACCATCGACGGCTTCACCATCGAGCAAAACACGAGTGGTGACCCTGACGACTACTTCCAAGGGGTTTCGATGGCCGATGTGGTCAACGTCAACCTCACCAACTTGGTCATCCGCCAGACTTCCCCGGCCACCGGCCCCTCCGCCTTCGTTGGAATTCAGGTTACGGTGAACCGCACCTATGCGAACCCCTCCCGGTCCCTGGTGATCTCCCGAAACCAGATCTTCCAGAAGGCCCCGGGGGCCACCAATGCCGCCCCCTCGGGAGCCTACTTCCGGGGTGTCGTGCTCGGCGATGCCGCCACGGGTGCGGTGGTGCCTTCAACCGTAACTCGGGTGGACAACAACGTGATTGTCACCGGACCTACCAATAACAACTGGGTCAGCGTCAACTGGCAGAATTTGACCTCGGAAGTCTTGTTCCGCAACAACACCATGGTGTTTGATCCGATCAGCGGAAAGCCTGCGGTGGTTTTCGGTGACGGAACCAACCGGCTGGACAACAATTTGGTCGTCAGCTTGAACCCGGGGTACGGTGTCGGCTTCTTCAAAACAACACCATCGGGAAGTCCGACCTTCCGCAACAACGTCGTTGCCGATGCGACGTATTTCTTCTGGGATTACAACATCGATGTCAGCGTGGCGGCCGTCAACAACTTGGGAGGTTCCAGTGCCAACGGAAGTATCGCCGCCTCCTTGGTCCACTTTGACAACCCCCCGTTGAACAACTACCGGCTCACCACCGACACCGATCCGGACGTCTTGCAGTTCGGTCTGAACGGCTCTCTCCAGAATCCAGTTTGGCCCTTCAGCGCCGACTTGGCGGGGACACCCAGGACCAAGAATTGGACGCCGGGGGCCTATGAAACCGATATCCCCCCCTTGGTCGGCCTGGGAGCGACGTTCGGCAGTCCAAGGTCGCCCGATGACTCGATTCCCGCCCTCGCCGATCGAACAGCCTATGACTTCGCCGACTTCAACAACGACGGTACCAAGGACATCGTCGTCGCCACAGGAGCTTCGGCCACCGGCATTCAGATCTTCACCCAGTCCCCCCCCGGGACCTTCACCCTGACCCAGCAGCTGAGCAACCTGACCGGCGGCAACAACTTCGGTTCCTATGCCCTCACCGTGGGCGATCTGAAGAACAACGGGTACCCGGCGGTGATCACAGGCGGCCCCAACGGGGACAACTACAGCCCCAATGCCGTCTTCGGGAACACCGCAGGTACCCTGGAGGCCAACGGCACGACGACCTACACCTCCAACGGAGTGTCGTTTTACGGCTTCCGGGTTGCCACCGGTCGCCTGAATGGAGATTTGTTTGACGATGTGGTCTGGTCGGACCCCAGCAACCTCTGGGTTGGCCTGAGCAACGGATCGGGCGGGTTCAGCTCCATCCTTTCCTATCCTAAATCCGGTCTGGGTTCCGAAGTCAATTCTCTCGTGTTGGCCGATCTCGATGGTGACGGAGACCTGGATGCAGCCACACCGCGAACCTACAACGGTACCGGTCAAGGAAGTCTGTTATTCTTCCTCAACGATGGATCCGGGGGATTTGGAACCTGTCAGGTCGAGCCTTCTTCGGCAGCGACTTACTACAATCCGTGGGCCGTTGCTGTGGCCGATGTGACGGGTGACGGGAAAAAAGACCTCCTGGTGGTCAACCAGCCATCCTGGGACAGCGTGGACCTGGGAAGAGATCTCTGGATTGGTCAACGGACCAGTGCGGACGGCGCCGCACCCACCTATACCTTTGAGCGTCTCGATGACCCGTTCTACCAATTGGCAGGAGGTGGCGGATACGACGTCCAATCCGGAGATTACAACCAAGACGGTACATCGGACTTCGTGGTGGCAACAAACAACGGCGTCAAACTCTATGTGAGTGACACCGCCGGGATATGGAAAACCACGATGGTCACAGACTCCTCGGCGGCCGCCGTGCGGTTTGTCGACATGAACGGAGATGGAAAACTCGACATTGTCACTGTGGAATCCAATCTCGGGGTGTATTACCAATAGGATCCCGCTGCCCACAAACTTACCAGTTAACCCTGGTGAGTTTGGAGTTTCTGCGCTATGCTTCCCTGAGGGCCTTTGCAGCCCCAGGGAGGCAGCGTGGTTTCTTTCCAGCGCCTGTTTGTACCGCTTCTCCTCATCGTGGCAACCGCAGGGTGCCAGTTTCCCTTGGCCACCAAGGGTACCCAAGCCAAAGGCCTGCAGATCACCTTTTCTGTGACCCAGCCCCACCACCATTCACCCGGGGGGGCACGGCTGTTGCTCCCCTCAGCCCAGACCCTGCAAGTCATCCTCACCCGCGACACCACCACAGTCGATACCCAGACCCTGTCCATCGCAGGTGGTACGGCCACGTACACCGCCGAGTTTGAAGTCCGTGTTCCCCATACCATCACGGCCAAGGCGTTCGATGCCTCGGGAGCCCTGGTCTTCCAGGGAACCTCCGGCGTCGTCCTCTTCGGCGACCGGGCCATGACCCTTTACCTGCTGCCGGTCAAAGCCGACGGTTCGGCTTGGACCTCCCTGGCCGCCTCGGCCCAACCCCTTTCCGGGTCCTTTGGCCCCCAAGCGACACCGGCCAACGGCACCTCCCTGACCTACCTGGTCGACTTCGGCGCCACGGGGACTAGTTTCACCTTCGCCCCCCTCCCCAGCGGCCTGGACCTCTGGGTGCAGCGGCTCGACGGCTCCCTGGTCGAACCGGTGCCCGCCACCCTGACCCCCGGCGACCTGGGGGGAGACACCGCGTTCTGGGTCACCTACGACCAAAAAGGATCCAACCCCGTCGGCACCGTGGGGGCGTTCGTCATCCCGCTCCAAAGCCTGACCCTTCCGGCCACCTACGACATCGGGTTGGGCGCCGCGGCCGACCTGTCGCTGTTGCTGGTGAAGAACCCTGCCAACGCCACCGACGGTTCCGTCGAATGGAAGGTGGACGACACCAGTGTTGCCACCATTGGTCTTTCCGACGGCCAGCTGACCGCCGGTTCCCCCGCGGTGACCCCGGCCACGGCCACGGTAACCGTTGCCCAGACCGGCGGAGCCTTCCCGGCAACCCTGACCCTCACCGTCCATGGTCCAGAATACTCGCGGCTCCTCGACATCACCGGTCTCAAAGCGTCTGTCGACGGCTTTGACCAGGGACTTTCCTTTGTCCAGGCCGCCCTCAACTATCCCTTGGCCACCACGTCCTCCCCGGCCCTGACCCAAGTCCTCACCCTAACGGCCACCGAAGGCGCGGCTGGCCAGACCCTCGAATGGTCCACCGATGAAATCACCTGGACGACCATGACCACCGCCGTGGCCTCGACCATCACCCTCGTCCAGTACGCCAACGACGTGCGGGTAAGGGTGACAGCCCCCAACGGCATCGACACCAACACCTACCACGTGACGGTGACCAAAACCGTCTTGCCCACCACCCTGACCCTGACCCCCGCCACCTTCACCGAAGCCACCGACGCCACGCCGGCCGCCCTGTTCACGCCGACCTTCGCCCTCCCCGAGACCGACAACAAGACAGTGACCTGGTCCGTGTCCCCCCCCGGTTTGGCAACCATAGACTCGGCCGGCGTGGTGACGCCTCTGCTTCCCGGCATCGTGACGGTCACCGCCACCTCAAACGCCGACAACTTGGTGTTGGCCACCGCAACCTTGACCCTCACCCCCAGCCAGTACCTTCTCAGGGCCACCAACGGGGTCTTCTGGTCGGATCTGGGCGGCTCCCCCGTCAAAGCGCCGTTGGGAACCCTCGCCATCGCCGGCAACGACTCGGCTCTCTGGGCCCTGGGACCGGCGGGAACCCTCAAAGAGTTCAACGGGGGCATCTGGACGACGTCGGCGCTGACTGCCCCGGCCGGCACCCAGTGGTTCGGTGTGGACAACCAGGGCACGGTGGTCTGCGCCACCCCGACCCGATTGTACTACTACGACACCGGCTTCTGGTCCTCGGCCATCCCCGTGCTGCCGGGGGGCGTCGGTATCCAGGGACTCGTCATGGGCGACAAGGGCGTCATCGTCTGGGGAACCGACGGCGGCCTCTGGTCGTACGAAGGCGCCCTTTGGACCAAGCTCGCCATCAGCCTCCCCGCCGGGACCACTGCGGTGGTCGGCGGCTCCAGCCTGGTGGCCCTCGTCGGCACCCAGGTCAAGGAGTTCCAGTCCGGGGTCTGGTCCCTGTTGCCCGTCTCCGCCCTGCCCCAAACCGTTTCTTCCGCCTTCGCCCTTGGACAATTCGTTTCGCTGACCGTGAGATAGGAGATATCGCCATGAGAACGCTTCTGACCGCCCTGGCTTCTGTTCTTCTGCTGCTGGCCGGGTCCTGTACCTCGCCGCTGGCTGGCTTGAAGGTGACATCGAAACCATTGCCTTCCGTCGGACCGAACGAGAACCAGTTGGTCTTCCACTTTCAATCTTCGGTAAAAGCCGTTTCCGGTTACGACATGACCGATGTCGGCTACCTCGTCGTCCAGCTCCGGTCCAAGTACCAGCAAAGCGCCAAGTTCGCCTCGGCACCCGTGGTGGCCGGCACTGCCACGGTGAGCTTCACCGGACTCGTCGCCGGTCCTTGGGAAATCATGGCCAGCTGTTACGACTGGGACGGCGATACCATAGGGAGCTCGATAGCGGGCTCAGCGGATCCCACCCAGCCCTACCTCCTGTACTCCGGCCAGGACCAGCTGATGATCACCCCTGGAACCTCGACAACCGTCTCCCTTCTCTTTTACAAACCCGGAGACTTGAATGTAAATGGCAATCCGGCCGCCTTCGTAGACGCATTGACCATCACGGACAGCCTGACCTCGGGTCCAGGCCCCATCCACCTCAAGGTCGGTGACAACCTCACCTTGACCGCCCACGCCACCTCAGGGGGGAATTCGGCCAACGTGGAACAGAGGGTCTACTGGTTCACCAGCGATCCATCGGTCATCGAGGTGGCCAACGCCAACCAAAACAATGGCAGCGGTTCCAGTTTCCCCGGTACCACCACGACTCCCATCAAAGCTAAGAATTTTGGACATGCCTGGGTGTATGCCTCGTCCATCGAAAGCCAGATCACAGGGATCCCCGCCAGCGCCATCTACGAAATCTGGGTGGATCCGCCCTACCTGGGGATGTGGAAGATGACGGCGAGCTCTGAGAACTCCCCATCAATCGGCGAAATTTACTTGAAGATCAGCCGGGACCCCGTAACCAGCCAATTGGTCTGGGAACGGACCAAGGGGGCTAACACGGGGACGATGATCTCGAAAGACCGGGGCAACGTTTCGGTCAACGGCGATGCGTCGATCACCTTGGAATACAAACAGTATTTCGATACAAACGCCAACGTCTCGACGAGTGGAACTTGGCAGAACTATCCTAAGCCAACCTTCACGGTACCTTCCCCGATCAATGTTGCGATCGGCAACGGCATCTATAACTTCAACGAGATGCTCTCGGGTTATGCACAAAGCTTTAGCTACACCTTCGGACTCATGGGAACAGGCGGCCTGCCGGCCTACGTCCCCTCCACGGGGCTAGCCGTCTCCCTAGGGTCCAAACCGTACACAGGCTCCTACGTAAGCGGGGGTGACACGCTGGTCGCCAGCCAAACGGGTCCCACACCGACCATCAAAACCGTCCTTTGGTTCACCACCCCCAGCCCCTCGGGAATAGGGAACTTCTGGAGTGGAAACTATGGTCATTCCGTGGGGACACCAGCCCAATATCAGTACACGTCGATGGGCCCCATTGGGTTCCGGGCCGTCAGCCTCGATGATACTACCATTGAAGCCTCAATCTCCCCCATTAACATCGATGCGGCACCGAGCCTCAATTCGTTCATCATCAAAGACCCTGGTCAGGCGACTTCAGGAAGTCTACCGATCCTGGGTCAGGTCCAACTGACCGCCGACCCCGTTTACTCGGTACCAGGATTTGTACCGCAATATCCGCCAACCTATACACTCGCTTGGACCTCCAGTTCCCCCATCACCGCCACAGTGGTTGGGACCACGGGATGGGTCACAGCCGGTGACCCAGGCGTGACAACCATCACGGCCACCTACGGCGCCCTTTCCGCAACGCCATACACCTTGACGGTTACCCCCTGACAGGAACCATCTCGTTTCACACTTCCGCCCCCCTCCCCGGGGGGCTTTTTTTTTGCCATGAAAAGCAGTACCCTCGTTCTCATGAACGTGTTATCCACCGTGATGCAGGTCGTTTCGGCCCTGCTTCAGGTTTACATGCTGCTGCTGATCATCCGGGTCGTGCTGACCTGGGTGGCCATGGACCACGGCCACCCCGTGCTGCGCATCCTCCATATGGTCTGCGATCCGTATCTGAACTGGTTCCGCCGGTTCAAGTTCCTGGTCATGGGCAGCCTCGACTTTTCTCCCTTGGCCGCCCTGCTGGTCATCGACTTCTTCAGCCGCTTGGCCCGGTACATCAGCATGGAAGGCCAGCTCACCCTGGGCATCGGCCTCTCCATCCTGGTCCAGCTGGTCTGGGGAGCCGTGGCCTTCTTCTTCCTCCTGCTCGGTATCCTGGCCGTGGTCCGGTACCTGGCCATCCAGTTCCGGTGGGGAGGCCAGGCCATCTGGGCCTACCTCGACGCCCTGCTCCAGCCCCCGGCCTACGCCGTCGGCCGGGTCATCCGTCCCGGGACGTTCATGGCCTACACCACCACCCTGCTGATCCTGGGGATCGCCAACCTGGTGGTCTGGTTCGTGGGCAACATTGCCTTCGGCCTGTTGGCCCTGGTCCTCCACAACCTCCCCTTGTGAGTCAGCGGTGCTGTTGGGAGAACTGACGGTTTCGGTGTCCCGGCTCAAGGGGGCCGGACCCGCCGCCGTCCGGGACCTCGACAAGCTCGGCATCGGTACAGTGGCCCAGCTTTTAGAGCATCTCCCCCGGGACCACGTGAACCGCCGGGACGAAGTCACCTTCCGTCAGGCCCTGGCCCAGGGCCGGGCCGCCAACACCGTGGCCCGGGTGGTCCTCCACTCCCACTTCGGCGGAGGACACCGGACCACCCTCAAACTGCACCTGACCGACCGGGAGGGCACCCTGGCCGAGCTGCCGTGCTTCAACCGGCCCTTCCTCGAAAAATCCTGGCCCGTGGAATCCTGGGTCTGGGTGTACGGGGTCCCCGAACCCAAGTTCGGATCCCTGCAGATCACGGCCTTCGACCTCGACCTGCCGCCCCCGGGCCACGTTCCCGGGGAACCCCTGGGTGCCGGAGGGGTCTTGGTCCCCCTCTACCCCCTGGCCGGAACCCTCAACCACGCGGGCCTCTCCAAACTGGTGGTCCACGCCTTCCACGACTACGTGCCCGAGCCCCTGGACGACGAGTTGCCCCCCGACTACACGGCCCGGCACGGGCTCTGGACCCTGGACCGGGCCCTGCGGACCTTCCATCACCCCGAATCGCCCCAGGCCCTGGCCCAGGCCCGGAAGACCTGGATCCACCGGGAACTCTTCCACCTCCAAACCGCCGTCCTGAGGCGCCCCACGGCCCTGCGGTCGGCCGGACGCCCGGCCCAGGTTCTGCCCAAGACCGTCCGGCGTCACTTCCTCGAGCGGCTGCCCTTTGCCATGACCCCCGACCAGGTCACCGTGGTGGCCGAGATCGACGCCGACCTGGAATCGGAACGTCCCATGGCCCGGCTCCTCCAGGGCGACGTGGGCAGCGGCAAGACCCTGGTGGCCTTCCTTTCAGCCCTGCCCCTCATCGAGGCCGGCCACCAGTGCGCCCTCATGGCCCCCACCGAACTGCTGGCCCTCCAGCACGCCGAGAACGCCGCCAAACTCCTCGACCCCCTGGGCGTGAAGATCGCCTTCCTGTCGGGGAACCTCAAGGCCGCGGGCCGGGGTCTGCTCCTCAAGGAACTGGCCGAGGGCCGGATCGACTTCGTCGTCGGCACCCATGCCCTGTTCAGCGAAGGCGTGGAGTTCAAAAGTCTGCGGTATGTGGTCATCGACGAGCAGCACCGGTTCGGGGTGGTCCAACGCCAGGCCCTGACCCGGAAGGGTGCCGACCCCGACCTGCTGCTCATGAGCGCCACCCCCATCCCGCGGACCCTGGCCCTCACGGCCTTCGGCGACCTGAAAACCTCGTCCATCCGGACCATGCCCCTGGGCCGCAAGCCCATCGTCACCCACACCAACAAGATGTCGAACCAGCAGAGGGTCTACGACTTCGTGGGACAGGAACTGAAAGCCGGGCGTCAGGCGTATTTCGTGTATCCCCTCATCGAGGCCAGCGAGGTCCTCGACCTCAAGGACGCGGCGTCCATGGCCGACCACCTGACCGAGGTGTTCCCGGGGTTCCAGGTGGGCCTCATCCATTCCCGGCTCGACGACGAGCAAAAGCGGGCGGTCATGGAGCAGTTCAGCAAGGGGACCATCGCCGTCCTGGTGGCCACCAGCGTGGTCGAAGTGGGCGTCGACGTGGCCAACGCCACCTGCATGGTCATCGAACACGCCGAGCGCTTCGGCCTCTCGGCCCTCCACCAGCTGCGGGGCCGGGTGGGCCGGTCGGACCTCCAGAGCTACTGCTTCCTGGTCTACGGCGAGAACCTCACCGACGACGGCAAGACCCGGATCCGGGTCATGATGGAAACCACCGACGGGTTCAAGATTGCCGAGGAAGACCTGAAGCTCCGGGGTCCCGGCGACATCGCCGGGATGAAGCAGTCGGGGTACCTGAAACTCAAGGCCGCCGACCTGGGCCGGGACCTCGATATCTTGGTGGGGTGCCGGGACTACCTCACCGACCTGCTGGCCCGGGATCCGGGGTTCCTGGAGCCCGGCCAGGCCGGCCTGCGCCGGCTCTGGTCGAAGTGTCCGCCGTTCAGCGACGAACTGGTCGCCCTCTAGGCCCCGTTAGAATTCCCCGTACCTCAGGCCCACGTCGAGGACCAGTCCCCGGGCGTTGTGGTCGGCCAATCCCCGGTCGAGGTTGATCCCGTAGGTGTACCGGTAGCCCGCGCCGGCGAAGACCCGGATGCCCTTCGTGACGTTCACTTCGCCGCCGGCCGTCAGCTCATCGAACAGATAGGTCTGTCCGTCCACCAGGCCCACACCCACGGTGTTGTTGAACTGGGGATGCCACACCTGGCTGCTGTTGAACACCGCCCCCAACCGCAGGCCGGCCGACACCAGCTGAACGGTCTCGGCGGCCTGGCCGGGGTACGGCACCACAGGCACGTCGATGTTCACCTCGGCCCCGGCCGTCACCGTCCGGTTGATCACCGTGTCCCAGGCGCCTCCCAGGGTCATGCCCCAGCCGTCGGCCAGCATGGCCGGCTTCACGTGGACCCCGGCCGCCGAATCAAACCGGTACGGCCCGGAAAGCAGTTCTTCCGCCTTCACCCCGCCGCCCAGGGCCGTCATCATCACAGCCGCCACCATCACCTTCGTCGTGTTCATGTTCTGTCTCCTCTCGATCGTGTTGGGCAGCACCAAGGCCGCCTGTCCTCACCATCGCCGGAAACGGAGCATCGGGCCATCCGACCCGTCTAGGAAACCAGGTACTAGTACCGCCCTAGGGCTTGAGAAGCATGCGGCCCAGTTCCTGCCGGGAGGAAGCGCCGGTCTTGTTGAAGATGTTGTAGATGTGGTTCTTGGTGGTGCTCAAGGTGACGCCCAGGGCCTCGCCGATCTCCTGGTTGGACCGGCCTTGGAGGATGAGCCGGGCGATCTCCTGTTCCCGGCCGGTCAGGGCCGCCATGAGCTGGGGGGACGGCTCGCCTTCCAACGACGGCTTCTCGTGGACGGGGAAGGCGAACCACCGGACCGCGAACCACAGGTTCCAAGCGATGACGGGCACCACCTGGACGTTGAGGCCCCGGGGAATCCCGCCTTCGACCTGGAACCAGGGCCAGAGGGCGTCCACCAGGAAAAAAGGAACGGCGGCGGCGTAGATCACACAGGCTCCTGTCAGGGTGGTCCGTTTCCAATCGTCGGCAAGACCTTTCCGGGCCAAGGTCCCCCGGACGAACAGGAACGAGACGGCGGCCAGGAACCCGAAGAAGTACCCTCCGTTCAAGACGATCCTCAGGACCAGGGCCCGGTCTTCGCCCCGGAACACGAACCCGTGGATGACCAAGGGCAAGACGACGCCCAGGATGGCCAGGACCTCCACGGTCCTCCGCCAGGGTCCTTCCCAGGGCCTTTGGAGCAGTTCGGAGAAAAAGCGGGCCAGGAGGAGGAGCAGGGAGGCGTACAAAAGGAAGAAGACGGTGTTGAACAGCACCTCGGTCTCGAGCCGCCGGTCCGGAGACAAGCTCAACAGGACAAAGGCGCCGGAGAGGCAGGCGAGGAACACCAGGTAGGCCGCCTGGAATTTCAGGAAGTTGGCAGCCAGGGGAACGCCGTTGCGGAACCACAGGTACGCGGTCAGGATGACAGAAGGCACAAACGAGGCCAGGGTAAGCAGGTACAAGACCAGGATGGCAGTCATGGGGGCTCCTCTATCCAGGATGACGGGGAAGGCCCGGCTTGACAACCGGTGTGCCGAGACCTTAGGTTTGTTGCATCATGCAACTCCCACTCATCCCCGCCCCCCGGTCGTTCGCCGCCTCCGGCCCGATGGTTTCTCCCTCCTCCCTTTCCCTGGAAGCCTCGTTGGTTCCCCGGTTGGGCTTCGAACCCTCCTTTGTTCCCGAAGAAGCCTACGAACTCGTCCTCACCGACGGAAAAGCGGTACTCACGGCCCTGGCTCCGGCGGGGTTGGTCCACGGCCGTACGACGTGGAAGGCCCTCTGCGCCGCCGGGGGGCCGGTTCCCACCGGCGTCCTCCGCGACGAACCCCGGTTTTCCTGGCGGGGCTTCATGCTCGACGTGTCCCGTCATTTCTACCCGGTGGCCGACGTGAAGGCCGTGTTGGACAGGATGGCGGCCCTGAAGCTCAACCGGTTCCACTGGCACCTGGTGGACGACCAGGGCTGGCGGCTGGAAATTCCCGGCTACCCCCGGTTCACCGAGGTGGGGGCCTGGCGGCCGGCGAAGGACGGAGGCCGGTACGGCGGGTTCTACACCGCAAAAGACGTGGCCGAAGTGGTCGCCTACGCGACCGACCGGGCCATCGTCGTGGTGCCGGAAATCGAACTGCCGGGCCACAGCATGGCGGCCCTGGCCAGCTACCCCGAACTGTCGTGCACCGGGGCCCCCGAAGAGGTGGCCGTCAAATGGGGCATCCTCGACGGCGTCTACTGCGCCAGCTCGGAACCCGCGGCCCAGATTCTGGAAGCCGTGCTGGCCGAGGTCTGCCGGCTGTTCCCCGGACCTTGGGTGCACATCGGCGGGGACGAGGTGGTCCGTACGCGGTGGACCCGGTGTCCCCGGTGCCAAGACAAGATCCGCCGGGAGGGGCTGGAGGGTGAGGCCGGTCTGGAAGCCGCGTTCTTCCGCCGGTTCCTGGCCTTCGTGGAGGCCCAGGGCAAGACTCCCCTGGGTTGGAACGAACTCTTCGAGCACGAGATTCCCCAAAACATTCCCGTCCAATGGTGGCACCGGCCCGACCTGGCCCGGAAAACCCTCGAAGCCGGCAACCCCCTGCTGGTCAGCGACGTGGAGTACTGCTACTTCGACTACCCCTACACCGAGACCGACCCATGGTTCATCAAGACCTTCATGAAAGTCACCCCCGTCGAAAAGGTCTACGCCAACCCCGTGGTCCCCGAGGGGTGTTCCCAATGGGCGTCCCAGATCTGGGGCGGCGAGGCCTGCCTGTGGACCGAACAGGCCCCGCCCCCAGAGATCGACCGCCGGGTGACGGGCCGCCTCGAGGCCTTCGCCGAAGTGTACTGGACCTTCGACAAACGCCCGGGCTGGTCGGACTTCCGCCGACGGGCTGAGGCTTTGGACGTACTGTCTGTTGATTGAACCGCAGAGGCGCAGGGGTCACAGAGGTTTCACGGAAGAAGAATTGGGTTGGCGGGCTTAAGGTTCGGAGCCGGCTTCGAAGCCTGAAGCCTCCCCCTTTCCTTCTTGGCTTCATGAATCTTATCTTCTCCTCCGTTCCTTCGCGGTTCATTTGGAGAAACCGATAAGGCAGATCGAACCGCAGAGTAGCGGAGGACCCAGAGGTTTCACGGAAGAAGAATTGGGTTGGTGGGCTTAAGGTTCGGAGCCGGCGTCGAAGCCTGAAGCATCCCCCCCCCCCTTCTGGCTTCGTGAACCTCATCTTCCCCTCGGCGTCTTCGCGGTTCAAACTGGAAAGACGAAAAGGCGGATTGAACCGCGGAGGATCGGTGATACACGGTGATGCACGAAAGAGAACCAGGGTTGGCGGACTTGGGGTTCGGAGCCGGCGTCGAAGCCTAACGGGTCCCCCCTTCCTTCTGGGCTTCGCGAACCTCATCTCCCCTCGGCTTCTCCGCGGTTCAAACTGGAAAGACGAAAACAAGCCCCCCCAACAGGATCACTTATCCTGCATCACCCAGGTACCCGTCCACTCCACCGGTACCCCGTGTTCCAGGAACCGCCGGCAACGGGAGGCGAGGACTTCCGAGACGCCGTCGGG
The DNA here is from genome assembly GCA_032358315.1 of Ophiocytium majus. Lineage (NCBI taxonomy): Eukaryota > Xanthophyceae > Mischococcales > Ophiocytiaceae > Ophiocytium > Ophiocytium majus. The sequence goes on along the minus strand of JAULBY010019120.1, from coordinate 164,951 downwards.
GTCATCGGGGGTCTGGACGGCTTCGAACCCGGCCAGGGCGGCTTTCCAGTCGCCGGCCCGGTAATAGTCCCAGGCGTGCCGGTACGAAGCCCACCAGCCGGGCTCGGTCTCGGCCAATTCACCAATGAAGGTGCCCTGGGTTTTCCCCTTGACCGCCACTTTGTCCACGGGCCGCCAGGCGACCCGGTTGCCCAGGGCCAGCAGGGTCTCTTCACCGGCCAGGATGCTGGTCCCGTAGTACTTGTTCAGGCTTTCAAGCCGGCTGGCCAGGTTGACCGCATCTCCGAGGACCGTATACGAGAGGCGGTTGCTGTGGCCGACGTTGCCCACCAGCACCGTCCCCGAGTTCAGGCCGATCCGGGTCGCCAGGGGCGGAAGCCCCCGCATCCCCCACTCCAAGGCCAGTTTCCGGAGGCCTTTCTGGACCTCGAGGGAGGCGACAGCAGCCTTCCAGGCGTGGTCGGCCGTGGGTTTGGGAGCGTTCCAGAACGCCATGACGGCATCGCCGATGAACTTATCGACGGTGGCACCATGGGCCTGGAGGGTCCGGGTGACCAGGTCGAAGTAACCCGTCAGGAGATGGTTGAGCTCGTCGCTGGTCAGGGATTCGCTGGCGTTGGTGAAGTTGGCCAGGTCGCAGAAAAACACCGTGACCTCAGCCTTCTCGGTCCCAAGGACGGCCTCTTTTTGCAGACCGATCAGTTCGGCCACCAGGTCCCGGGGCACGTACTTTTGGAACGACCGGAGCCCCTTTTTCATGTTCTCCAGACTTTCTTTCATAATCAGCACCTCGCTGATCCGGGTGTCCACCTCCACGGCTTCGTCGAGGTGGAATTCCTGGATGCGGCCCATGTCCCGGCTCAGGGTCAGCAAGGGACGGCTGATCCGACGGCTGAACCACCAGGACAGCAGGCCCATCAACACCGTGATCCCCAGGGTCAGGCTGCCGACCAGCGCCAGCAACTGCACCTCCAGGCCCGTGATCCGGCTGGCGTCCATATCGATGCCGAGGACCCCTTCGAGGGTGCCGTCGGCCCGGACAATGGGGGCGAAGGCCGAGAGGAAGGTGCCGTACTCATCGGTGTAAAAGTCTTTCTCCACTTGAATTCGGAAGGGAGCCTTGAAGGTTGACGCCAGGGTCGCCGTCGTGCCTTTGTAGAGTTCCCCGAGGGGACTGAAGTCGACCCCCGGGGTGCCCGTGTCGAGGATGAACCGGGGACCCGGTTCCCCTTCGGTCCAGCGGAAGGTATAGAGAAAATGCACGTCGGGGCTCAGCAGCCGAACCGAGCGCAGTTTCTCCCGAAGGACCTGGTACCCGGGCGTCTGCATGTCTTCGACCTTGGTGAGGCCCGCGTGGACGGCGGGGTCCACCAGGAGCACCGAGGTGCCCGCCAGCTCGGAAAGCCGCTTTCCGAGGTCATCCCGGAGAGACTGCCGCCAGAGGCTGAAGAGGATGGTGCCCAGGAGCACGCTGGTGAGCAAAACAGCGGCGATGAGGGCCGAAGCCAGACTCAACCGCAGACTGAACCGGGAAGGAACTTTCATCCTTCCAGTCTAGGACGAGGCTGGAAGGATTGCCATGAATAGAACCGGTCATTCCTCCCGGTCTTCGGTTCCGTGTTTTCGCCGGTGCCGCACGCTGCCGAAGACGCTGAGGGCAATGAAGCCCAGGCCTACGGTGCCGCTGACGACTTCGGGGATTTCCACCCCCAGGGCGCCCAGGTACATGATGGTCGACAGGGCGCCGATGGCCCAGAAGGCCCCGTGCTCCAGGTACCGGAAGGCTCCCAGGGTCTTGTCGTCGACCAGTTTGATGGTCATGGACCGGACGAAGAAGGCGCCGATGCCCAGGCCCAGGGCGATGAGGAACAGGTTGTTGGTGATGGCGAAGGCACCGATGACGCCGTCGAAGCTGAAGCTGGCGTCCTGGACTTCGAGGAAGAGGAACGAACCGATCCCCGCGGCGCCGCCCACCGTGGCTTTTTCCGCCTTCATGACCGACCCGAGGCCCGAGACCAGCAGGTAGAGGGTGATGCCCAGGATGGCCGCGACGAGGAACTCGACCCGGTGAAGTTCAGGAAGCATGGAATAGACCGCGTAGGTGACCGACAGGGTCACGACCACCGGGAACGAATCGATGCGGCCGATGCGGCTCATGATGGGTTCGAGGAAGGGAACCCAATGGATGTCCTTCTCTTCGTCAAAAAAGAATTTGGCGAACACCATCCAGAGGAACGCGCCGCCAAACCCGGCGATCATGACGTGCTGTTCCACCAGGATGTCTTGGAAGTGTTGGGGATTCTTCCAGGTCATGGCCAGGACCTCGTCGAAGGGCAGGGAACTGACCACCCAGACGATGGCCAGGGGGAAGAAGATGCGCATGCCGAACACCGAAATGATCATGCCCACGTACAGGTACATCTTTCGCCAAAAGTTGCTCATGGTCATGAGGATTTTGGCGTTGACGACGGCGTTGTCGAAACTCAGCGAGGTCTCGAGGATACCCAGCATCAAGGCGGTGAACAGGAAGGCGAGTCCCGTGCCGACCGAACCTTGGGGAAGGTATCCCAGAAAAAAGGCGGTAACGAGGGCGAGCAGGGCGAACACGGTGCTCCCGGTGAAGTGTTTCCAGTAGTTGCGCATGGACAAGAGGCTACCCCGAGGGGACCGGGATGTCTACAGGAAAAAAACGACTTGCCGGGTTGGGGCGGTACCGAATACCGCCCCAGGGGGGCATCCCCCCTTACGGCGCGGCCTTGCTCTTGTTGTAGACCACGCTGGCCACATAGCTCAGACCGATGATGACCAGGCCCACGCTGCCGGCGACGACTTCGGGGACGTCGATTTTCAGGGCATGCAGGTACATGATGGCCGCCAGGGCGCCGATGGCCCAGAAGGCGCCATGCTCCAGGTAGCGGAACACCCCGAGGGTTTTATCATCAACAAGTTTGATGGTCATGGAACGGACGAAGAATGCACCGATGCCCAGGCCCAGGGCGATGATGTAGAGGTTGTCGGTGATGGCGAAGGCGCCGATGACCCCGTCCATGGAGAAGCTGGCGTCGAGGACTTCCAGGTACAGGAAGGCTCCCAACCCCCCGCCCGCGGCGAGTTTCGGGTTGTGCATCAAGGCTCCAAGCCCGTCGACCAGGAGGAACACGATCACCCCGACCACGGCGGCCAGGAGGAACTCGTCGCGGTGGGCGGCGGGCATCAGCTCGTGGACGACGAAGGTGATGCCGAGGGTGACCAGGACCCAGATCGACTCCATGCGGCCCAGTTTGGCCAAAAAGGTTTCCAGGCCGGGGATCCAGTGGATCTCCTTGTGGGGGTCGAAAAAGAATTTGGCGAACACCATCCAGAGGAAGGCGCCGCCGAACCCGGCGATCAGGATGTGCTGGTCGATGAGGATCTCTTGGAACCGGTGGGGATCCTGCCAGGTCATGGCCAACACCTCGCCGAACGGCAGGGAGCTGATGATCCAGACCAGGACGAGGGGGAAGACGATGCGCATGCCGAACACCGCGATGATCATCCCGACGGTGAGGAACATTTTGCGCCAGAACGGCGTCATGGTTTCGATGATCCGGGCGTTCACCACGGCATTGTCGAAACTGAGGGAGGTCTCAAGGATGCCCAGCATCAAGGCCGTGAACAGCATCGCTGCCCCGGCTTGGAGGGACCCTCCGTTCTGATAACCGAGCCAAAACGCCGTGCCCAAGGCCAGCACCGCAAAGACGGTGCTGCCGGTGAAGTGTTTGAAGTAGGAACGCATGGTCGAGAAAATACCCAAGGAAAGGCGAGTCGTCCAGCAGATCAGACTTTCGAGGCGTCCTCTTCGGTCTGGAAGGCGTTGACGGCCTCGTCGAGGGTGTCGCCCACCCGGCCCAGCCGGTCCGACTGGCCTTGCACCTCGCTGATGGTCTGGCTGATCTCCGCCAGCCCCGAGGTGATCTCGCCGATGTTCGACACCACCTCGTGGCTGATCCGTCCCACCTGGCCCAGGGCGTCTCCCAGCTTGGTAGCCACCGAACTGATCCGGTCGGCCTCCCTCGTCGTGTCCCCGGAGCTCGAGGACAGGGACTCCATGACCTCCCGGATCCGGTGGGTCCCCTGGTTCATGTGGTCGGCTTCGGAATAGATGCTCCGGCCCCGGTCCGACACCAGGCCGATCTGGTTGCCGATGGCGTCGAAGGCCCCCAGGGTCTCTTCCCGGGTTGCCGCCGCTTCCTTGATCTTGCCCACCACTTCCTTGATGGTTTCGGCGATCTGGGCCGAACTGGCGGCGCTGGCCGCCGCCAGCTTGCCGATCTCGTCGGACACCACCGCGAACCCCTTCCCCGCCTCGCCGGCGTGGGCCGCTTCGATGGCCGCGTTCAGGGCCAAAATGTTGGTCTGGCTGGCGATGTCGGCGATGGCCCCCACCAGGTCTTGGATGGCCGCCACGCTGTCGGTGATCTCGGCCACCTTGGCGAACGACCGGTCGAACACCTCGCGGCCCCGGTCCGACTCGGCCAGCAGGGCCTCGACGGCCTGGCGGTTCTCGTCCGACAGCCTCGAGATCTGGGCGATGCCCTGGGCCAGTTCGGCCACGGCCCGGGTGGCCTCGTTGACCCCCTCGCCCTGCTGGCCCAGCCGGGCGTGGAAGGCCTCCAGCAGGATGACCACGCCGTTGAGGTCGGCCTCGGAGGCCTGGATGCGCTCGTCGGCCTTGCGCAGCTGGGCCAAGATCGACGACGAGTTGGCTTCGATTTGCACCGCCGAGGCCGTAGCCGACCCGACGGACTGGACCAGCTGGTCCTTGACCTGCAGGTTCTCGGACGAGGCCGTCTGGATGCGGCGGAACGCCGCTGTCAGGGTGTCGAGGAAGCCGTCGATGTCCCGGGCCAAGGTGCCCAGCTCGTCCTTGCGCCGGGACCCCAGCCGGACCCGAAGGTCCCCGGTGCCCACCTTGGCCACGGTGCTCCCCAGGACCCGGAGCCCCTTGGTGATGTTCTGGGCCAGCAGAAGGCTCAAGGCCACGGCCAGGGCCACGGCGGCCAGGATGGCCAGCAGACCGACCAGGGTGCTCCGGTCCTTCACCTGGGCCAGGCCCGCCTGGATGGTTTCATCTTTCTTTTGGATGAGCCCCTGGGTGACGGTCAGGGCTTGGTTCAAGGTTTGGATCTGCTTGATGAGGCTGGCGAGGTTGAACTGGAGCGAAAGCGCCTTGTTTTCGTCGATGCCGGTCCGGAAAGCCATCCGGTTCAGGGCCGACCAGCTGACGGTATTCGAGGTGATTCCCAATTCTTCCATGTTGGTGGCCACGACCTCCAGGGCGTTGAGGACCCCGTCCTGACCGGCTTGGGTCAGCACCCCCAGCTTCTGGACGGCTCCGACGGCCTGGGCCATTTCTTCGCTGACCTTGGGGAGCTCCACCACGCCCGAAAAAGCTTCCACAGCGGAGTTCCATCGGTCACGGCCGGCTTGGAAGGCCTCGGTCTGGGCCTTGATCGGTTCGATGACCAAAAGATTACCCTGGACGATGAGGTTCGAGGCGGCGCGATCCACCTGCTGAAAGAGTACGGCCTCCTTCTGCATGACGTCGACGGGCGCCATCAGGGCGAAGTAGGCGGCCACCGAACCGAGAAAAAGGAACGCGGTACCCGAGACCAGGACGACAAGCTGGGATCTGAGTTTCATCCTATCAGTGTAATGCTTCAGCAGGCCCGGAGCAAACTAAACCGGTCCGGCGTCCTCTTCGGTCTGGAAGGCGTTGACGGCCTCGTCGAGGGTGTCGCCCACCCGGCCCAGCCGGTCCGACTGGC